>CM059215.1:34763490-34785990 GCA_030347435.1 Clarias fuscus | reverse complement strand
ACAAACATCATCTGGTAATTAATTTTAATAGGGTTCGTTCTCTGCAAATCAGGAAAGAATCATGTTTTTAATTTAATCAGATCCAACCCAAATGAATTTCACCGCCAGCACGAGACGTGACCGCTCCCGAGTCGACTGCGACGTGGAAGTCTGCACGCAGTGTGTAAAAGTGCTCGAAATGTTAATCGCTTGTGTAACACCGTGTTTCTGTTCACACGGGTCAAAAGAAACGAGGCCACGTCGACCCCATCCCGCGTCAGAAACCCAAAATCTCCCAGATACCTCTTCCCGTTTTTCAGCCTCACTTGTCGGAGCGCGTCGACAGAACGTAGCGCTCGGGTTCGGGTGTGGAAGAGGCTCGGGCTCGAGGGTGATTCGATTATCAGATTTAATCAGCATTCACAGTAAGAAGGGCCGTTTCTGACCACGCCCAAGCTCTCTTGTTGTCTAAACGCTCGCCAAGGTGTTACGGCATTGCTAGCATCTCCGCAGGCAAACATCAGCTGGAAAACATGGCTGCTTTGATATTTTCCTGCTCCGAGCTGCCAAGAAAAGAAATCCAGCTGGGGTTCTTCAGCTCGACTTTATGACACTGTCTTGTTTAAGCCATCACTTGGGGTGTTTTTTTTTTTTTTTGTTCCAGTGCTGAGTTGTGTAACACTGGAAATAAACTTGTAGAGATGCATGAATGGTGTTTTTCTTTCTTTTTGTTTGGTTTAAAAGTGATGAATGTCTTTCTGTTTCTCCTTTCAGTATTATGTGCCAAGAATCTCGCCAAGAAAGACTTCTTCCGTAAGTACACCTCGTCATTGTTTTCACTTATTTCTCTCTCTTTTAAATTTTTACATTTTTATATTAGATAATATATGCAGTAGATAAAATTTTCCTTGAAAAGTTCTGATTTATTTATGTTTACATGCCTGAGTTTTTTTTTTCTTCTTCTTCCTGAGCTCTGTGCTTCTGTGTGCTTTGTTCCCTCACTCGGGGAATTCGCCTCATCTTGCAAAAATTTTCTAATCGGATTCCTCCCACAGCTGTTTGGACACGCGGCACTTGTACTGAAACTCGCTGTACCGGAGACCTTAATGACTTAATGGCGTAGCGGGACTCCTGAGCGACACACACACACACACACACACACACACGCCAGTGTCTATTCATTCACAGCCCACGTTTTGTGCTAATGACTAACACACAATCGCGCGGTATTCAGCTCACATCCCGGGCTCGCTGATCAGACAGGACGGCGTGCGGAAGAGGAAGACAGACAGACAGGGAGAGAGAGACGGGGAGAGAGACGGAGACACTCAGCCGAGACTGATCTATGAGTAAGAAGTGATAACGTATGTGTAGATCAGATCAGATGAGAGATTTCCTTATTTCCTGGATGATGATCATTTATTTATTTATGTAGTAAATACACAAGTCTTTGTAGAGCTCTTCAGCGTTAACTCGTCTTCAGGGAACGACTCTGTCCTCATCCTCATCCTCATGTCTCCCCATCGAGCCGTGAAACAGCGCGCTGCAGCTTTTATACTCTGACCTTGTGTATGAGGATATTATATTCTCACCCTGCTGCAACAGCACATCTTTCATTTTTCACTCGGCGACGTTGACAGATTGCTGTTTCAGACTCTCTCTCTCTCTCTCTCTCTCTCTCTCTCTCTGTGTCTCTCTCTCTCTCTCCTCTTTTTCTCTCTTTCTCTCTCTCGCTGTTTCTCTCTCTCTCCTCCTTTTGTCTCTGTCTGTCTCTCCTTTTCTCTCTCTCTTCTCCTTTGGTCTCTCTCTCTCTCACTCTCTCCTCCTTCTCTCTCTCTCTCTCTCTCTGTGTGCCTCTCTCTCTCTGTGTCTCTCTGTCTGTCTCTCCTTTTCTCTCTCTCTTCTCCTTTGGTCTCTCTCTCTCTCACTCTCTCCTTCTCTCTCTCTCTCTCTCCTCCTTCTCTCTCTCTCTCTCCTCCTTCTCTCTCTCTCTCTCTCTCTCTCTCTCTCTCTCTCCTCCTTCTCTCTCTCTCTCTCCTCCTTCTCTCTCTCTCTCTCCTCCTTCTCTCTCTCTCTCTCCTCCTTCTCTCTCTCTCTCTCTCTCTCCTCCTTCTCTCTCTCTCTCTTTCTCTGTGTGCCTCTCTCTCTCTGTGTCTCTCTGTCTGTCTCTCCTTTTCTCTCTCTCTTCTCCTTTGGTCTCTCTCTCTCTCACTCTCTCCTCCTTCTCTCTCTCTCTCACTCTCTCCTCCTTCTCTCTCTCTCTCTCTCACTCTCTCCTCCTTCTCTCTCTCTCTCTCTCTTTCTCTCCTCCTTCTCTCTCTCTCTCTTTCTCTCCTCCTTCTCTCTCTCTCACTCTCTCTCATCCTTCTCTCTCTCTCTCACTCTCTCTCATCCTTCTCTCTCTCTCTCACTCTCTCTCCTCCTTCTCTCTCTCACTCTCTCTCTCCTCCTTCTCTCACTCTCTCTCCTCCTTCTCTCTCTCTCACACACAGGGTTGCCCGACCCTTTTGCCAAAGTCGTGGTCGATGGCTCGGGTCAGTGTCACTCTACAGACACGGTTAAGAGCACACTCGACCCAAAGTGGAACCAGCACTATGACCTGTAAGCATTTTCCTTTTGTTCATTGTCTTTTTATACGACTGTGTAGCGCTGTGAAAAAGTATTGACCCCCCTTCATTTCTTCATATTTTGCTCCCAAAGCTCCAGACGTCCTTGTTTGTTTAATGTACTCTTGAGGAAAAGTTCTCCAGACTTCCTGAAGGACATTTTTTTTTATCTCTCATATATTTTCAGTCCGCCCCCTGTACCTGAGCAGTTTCAGAGGAACATTCAGTAATCTATGAATCATTCAATCATTTAATAAAAACACATCTAAGTTAAGTCCTGATCCAGTGAGAAACAGGTGCAGATGATGAGAGATGATCAGGAGGTGATTAGTTCACTGCTGATGCTGAATGCTGAGGGGTCGGAACAGACGAGAGGGGAAATGAGGTCGCTGCTGAGGCTGGTACAGAAACAACTAGTTTATACATCGTATCTTTAGGCTCTTCTCAGTCTGTCACAGAAAAACATTTATTTTATTTAATCTACATCATTTAATTAGTTTATGATGTTCTCATAATCCGTTATCACCCAGATGAGGATGGGTTCCCTGTTGAGTCCGGTTCTGCCATCTCGGGGGGTTTTTCCCCTCGGCATCGTCGCCCTCGGCTCGTTCATCAGGGACGATCTGATCATTCTGATTCACACACATTTCCATCGAGCACTGTTAAAAGCGCTATACGAATAAAAATGGAATGAATCAAATTTAATACATTTATTTTAATGTGTAGAAATTAAGGGGGGGTTAAAATCTTTTGCTCAGTACTGTGCGTGTGTAAACACTTTAACTGCAATTTCACGCAGGATTTCTCATGACTGGTTTCTCTTCGGTGTTTTCAGATATATCGGGAAAACGGACTCGATCACCATCAGCGTCTGGAACCATAAGAAGATCCACAAGAAGCAGGGCGCCGGGTTCCTGGGGTGTGTGAGACTCCTGTCCAACGCCATCAGTCGACTCAAAGACACAGGCTGTGAGTGAGCGTCGTAGAAAAAAATTTAAAAATCAGTTTTTAAATAAATAAAATATCATGGACTTTGTTTACCTCGACAGACCAGCGTTTGGATTTATGCAAGCTGAACGCCTCGGACAGTGACGCCGTCCGGGGTCAAATAGTCGGTGAGTAAAACCTCAACCTCCTTCCACGAGAAAGATTTCTGGATTTTTTTGCTTTCTGTTTCTTTCTTCCATTTTTGTAAAATTCTTCCCGCTTGGCTTTTTCAGTGAGCCTCCAGACGCGTGACAGGATCGGCAGCGGCGGCCCGGTGGTAGACTGTCGAGGGCTGTTAGAGAATGAAGGGTGAGTGGGAGCGGCGTCGCTTCCTCCATCTGTCTGTCCAACACCGCCCCCTGCTGTCTGCAGCCGCGTGCGTTCACACGGACCCCGGTGTCTCACTAACGGCTCGATCAGAATATAAACACATCGCCTCCATCTGGACTCGGAGCGCTGGTGTCGTTTCTCTCATGTTAGAATAAATCTACTTTTTTCTGCATAAGTTTTTGCCCCCATGCTGGTGTGTGAAGAAGTTAAATGTTGTTGATGAGCCGTATAGCTCCTCGTGTAAAGCTCCACCTGATTTAAGATTGCAGGAACAGGACCTTATGTTCTCCTGAGGTTGCTGTTTAATTTCAAAGAACAGCACAAGAGCTAATATTGTTCCCATGATACAGTGTGGCTCCACCCTTCTCATCATGTGCTCAACGTGGGTTGCCAGATCACATTAAAAAAACCCTTGGCACTGCTGAAAACCCCCTTTAAAAACAAATATCATCAGAACTAGAACTCGCACTGTACCTCATAATCTTTAAATCTTCCATGCATGATGACCCAAAGTAACATGATTAATTAAACACAATCTGGCAACACTCAGAGTTCTGCGAGTTAAAAACAACAAAAAACGTTTTCTTTCCGTTGTACTCACTGCAGATTAAACAATTTTGCAGCTTTAAAAAAAAAAAAAAAACTTGCATTCTAATTGCGCATGTAAACACACGTCCCGGCAGATCAGCGTGTAAACAGTTGCGTCGCTGATCAGAATGCGTTCAGTTGGTTTGAAGAAATGTCGTCCATGTAATCGTCATATAAAGCTATCGATAGTGTGGGGGAGGAGCTAGCTCTGGATCACCTGACTGACCCGTGTGTGTGTGTGTGTGTGTGTGTGTGTGTGTGTGTGTGTGTGTGTGTGCTCAGGCCGGTGTTTGAGGACTCTGGACCAGGACGGCCGCTCAGCTGTTTCATGGAGGAGCCTCTGCCGTACTCGGACCCCACAGGAGCCGCTGGTGGAGGAAACTGTCGCCCCCTGGAGTCGCCTAATCAAGAGCAGAGGCTTCAAACGCAGAGAATCCGAAACCAGGAGCCCAGGAGTCACGCGCACACCCCACAGAACCGGCCACACGGGCACCAGTCGCCAGACCTCCCAGAAGGCTACGGTAAATACGCCCGGGGGTGCTGTCGTGAGTTTAATCTCCTCTACACACACACACACACACACACACACACACACACACACACACACACACACACACTGTCCTCAAGGTGGAGCCGCACATGCAGCAGAGAGCGTTGTGGTGCTGTGAGGGGTAGGGGGTAGGTGCATCTGGCTTTTTAATGTTCTTGAAAGAGTATCTACGTATGTAATAGATAACTTTTTTGTCTTTTTTTTAAACTTCAGCCTCACGTACATGAGGTGTTTCAGCTGGAGAATTAACACACACACACACACTTTGGAGAAGCTCTGAGACGTGTGTTAATTTAATGCGTGTGTGTGTATATATATGGGACCTTTAAAACTTCCAGATGAGTGTTTATACTAAATGCTGTGATTGCAGAATTCTGCTTTGCTTTCTCATAAAGTAAACAGGCCACGTGTCTTTCACCATTTCACAATAAGGAAAATCAATAAACAGTTTATTATTCTGCACCAATAAGGAATTGTGTTTATTTTTACATTTCCTGACCACCGTTCGGGGTCGAACAGTAAACCCGGGTTTTGACTTTTGCTGTACTTTGATCTGAACGTGACGTTTTACTCTCCGCTATTTACTTGATCCGAGAGCAAGTTGTGTTTTGTATTTTAAGCTGCTGTTCTTCCTCTTCCTCCCACTTCAGAGCAGAGGACCACGGTGCAGGGACAGGTCTACTTTCTACACACACAGACCGGAGTGAGCACTTGGCACGATCCCAGAATACCACGGTAAGTTCGGACACCACGTGAGTAACGATTCTAACCTCGGGTTCGATTCTTTAACGTTGGCCGTTCCTGTATACAGTACAGCTGACACGGAGGTCACGACCTCGGTCATTCACAGATCCATAATACTGTATAAATTCTTTAGTACTGTAGAGAGAACACAAAGCAAAACCTGCAAATCTGATCTGACCTAAGATAATTGGAGTCGAACATTTTGTCTTGTAATGTGAACAGAGCCGAAAGCTCCAGATGGGTTTTGTGTACCGGAGCGTATTCTCCTTGGAGCTCAGGTTTGTGCTGCGTGGTGATGAGTGCTTTTTCGCTCCTCCAGGGATCTGAACAGCGTGAGTTGTGAGGAGCTCGGCCCTCTGCCGCCCGGCTGGGAGATCCGGAGCACGGTGTCGGGGAGGATTTATTTCGTCGACCACAATAACAGAACCACGCAGTTCACAGACCCGAGATTACACCACATCATGAGGTAAAGACGCGTCACACGCGTCCGCCGTGGTCAAGTGCTGATCTCTGTGCTTCACCTCATGACATCTGATTACTACGGTGGCCGTGAAGTGCAAAACAAATTAACAAAACCGAAAACAAAATAACATTCAAAGACAAAATAACAAATTCAAAACCAAATTAACAAATCCGAAAAACACAATAACAAAACCCAAAACTAATTGTTAATTTGGTTTTGAATTTGCTATTTAGTTTAAGGAAAAGGTAGGTATAGTTAATAAAATTAGTTTATATATAGTTAATTAAATTCTTACCGCTGATTGGACGAGACACCTGTCACTCAAGATAAACAGGAAGTTTAAAAGAAAGGAAGAAAATTGTATCTCTAACTTTGTTTCTTGTGTGTTCTGCTTCACTTTTAAACCATTTTATCGGTCTGCAAAACTAAGAAAATAATTGAAATGTTCATTAGAAAGCAAGGAAATGGAATTTATTCAACGTTACTTTGAGGACGGACATTCGTATGCCGTGATTTTTGATATGCTGATGACATATCACGGTATAAAGATTAGTTTGCGAACTGCTGTGTTCTTTTTAAAAGCGAAAGATTTTTTCCACAAGAACTGCAAAAATTTGGCAGAACGCCATATTTGAAACCACAATAATTAGGCTCTACACATTACATTTACACATTCATACACACACACGAATCTACCGCCGCTACACTACTTCCTGTATATCTTGAGTGACAGATATCTCGTCCAATCAGTGTTAAGAATTTCATTCGCAAACTATACCTACCTTTTCCGGTTCGTTTCTGAACGGCCGAGAGGTGCAAACCAAATTAACAAAACCGAAAACTAAATAGAAAATTCAAAATCAAAATATCAAAAGCAAAAACAAAATAACAAACTAAAAACCAAAATAGCAAAACCGAAAACAAATGAACAAAACGCAAAACAATATAACAAATTAGTTTTGGGTTTTGTTATTTTGATTTTGAATGTTTTATTTTGTTTTGGGTTTTGTTATTGTGGTTTTTAATTTGTTATTTTGTTTTCATTTTGTTAACTTGTTTTGTACTTCTCGGCCACCGTAGATTACTGAACAAAAATTATTCCAGAGCCGAGTAATGATCAGTCGCTTTTCTAGATCATTTAATTAATACTTCAACAACTGAGAATATCAGTTATGACCGTTCACGTGTCCGCGTGTGTGTGTTAGCCAACAGTCTCAAGTGAAGGAGTCGAGCCAGGCTCTGCCAGTGCAGATGGACGTTCCTGTAGAGGAGGGTGAAGGAGAGCTTCCTGCGCGTTATGAGCGAGATCTCGTCCAGAAGCTGAAGGTCCTGCGGCACGAGCTCTCGCTGCAGCAGCCTCAGGCCGGACACTGCCGCATAGAGGTGTCCCGAGAAGAGATCTTTGAGGTAGAATCATTTATTTTATTATTAAAACACTGTGATACAAAAGTTATTATTGGATAATTGATCTTTTAACTCATTACATAATCTAATTGTCTGAAAAGAGGATTCTACAAGACAGACAGACAGACAGACAGACGGATACTTTATTGATCCTGAGGGAAATACCAGATATCACATTGATGCCAACAGGAGGATTAATATCACAGAGTGTGGATAATTTTTGACTCACCCTTGTGTATGTGTATAAAATGATGAGTGAAACAGTGAAGTAAAATGAATTGATTCACAAACAAACACTGCACATGCGGCACTCAGTGAGTAAATACTGCAGGTTCTCAGATTGAGTCACTGAGGGATAAATATTGCATGTCGTCCACTGACTGAACAAATCCAAGTAGTAATTAAACCAGTGAATATTGCACATCACTACAATGACTTATTATCCTGAGGTTTATACTCCTGCACTTCCGTTGCGTCTCTGAGAGAGAAGACGTTCGGATACACCGAACGTCTGGAGGCAACAATGTGTTTAAAAGTGTAAATTAGTGTAAAACTGATGGCGTCTGATTTCACGTCACTTGTGACAGACCTGACGTTCAGCGATAGTTCTGGGCCGGTTCTGATAGACTGCTGACTTTAGCTTTTTTTAAAACGTTTGTGCCGTCCAAATGTTTTAATCACCACGCTTGAAGTCTTCCGTAAATCTCAATGGTTTAAAAAAAAATTTTTTTACACCTTCATTCAACAGAAATTTCATCACTTAGTCCCGGTTTGACTCGAACGCTCCGTGTGTAATTTCGTTTACAGAAATAAAAATTCCAGATATAAATTTAAGAACGTAATTAATGTATACTTTTGTAGCTGATCTCAGTTTTTTTTTTTTTTTTTTTCATTTTTTTCATTTATACACTTCTGAAACTTTTCTAGATTTACTTACTGATTGAAAAACACTGCTGTTATTTCTAATTAGATGGAGGTCATTGTGAGATCTATAAAAGAAAAGTCAACATCTCCCAAGTATAATTAAACAAAACAAACAAAAACAACCCGGTGCAGAAGTGAAGTGCATCACTGACTCCCATTACACCGCTTACATCTGGAGTTGTTGCTGCTTGCCAGCGTGTGGCGCTGCAGTAAACACAATGCCGTGTGTCCCGCAGGAGTCGTACCGGCAGATCATGAAGATGAGGCCGAAGGACCTGAAGAAGAGGCTGATGGTTAAATTCCGTGGAGAAGAGGGCTTGGATTATGGCGGAGTGGCAAGGTGAGACCGTGAGTCCGTAAGATTCCTCCACAGTACGGATCCGTTACTGAACGTGCGCCGTGTCCCAGATCGCACCGTCTCTCTCAGATCCGCTTGAATTAACGACTGTCTCTTCCTGCAGGGAGTGGTTGTACCTCCTGTGCCATGAGATGCTTAATCCATACTACGGCCTGTTCCAGTACTCCACAGATAACATCTACACGCTGCAGATCAACCCCGACTCGTCCATCAACCCTGTGTGTGGCGTCATTATTACCCGCCTCATTCTGTTAAGAGAAAGCTTAAAAACATAACCAGTCAGCTCGTGGCTTATGAAGACATGATCAACGATCGTTTTATTTATTTATTTTATTTATTTGAATCTGTGTTTCAGGACCACTTATCGTACTTCCACTTTGTGGGGAGGATCATGGGCCTCGCCGTGTTTCATGGCCACTACATAAACGGAGGCTTCACGCTGCCCTTCTACAAGCAGCTCCTGGGGAAACCCATCCAGCTTTCTGACCTGGAGACCGTCGACCCCGAGCTCCACAAGAGCCTCGTCTGGATCCTGTGAGTGACTGAAGCAATAACCCAGCCCA
This sequence comes from Clarias fuscus, assembly GCA_030347435.1. Taxonomy (NCBI): domain Eukaryota; kingdom Metazoa; phylum Chordata; class Actinopteri; order Siluriformes; family Clariidae; genus Clarias; species Clarias fuscus. The sequence continues at coordinate 34,776,494 of CM059215.1, read as the reverse complement.
TGAGCACACGTCTGTTTTCGCCATGTTCTCTTTGGAATGCAGTAATGCTATTGAATTATGTTAGACCCCGCCCTCTTAGCAGATTTGACTCATAGGCACTTCACACTTGAATCACACCTGTGCAGTAATAATTGTGATATCAGTTCTGTAGAGATTTTCACGCATCGTCTTTAGGTCAAATGTTGTTAAAATATATATTTTTTTTAAATCAGCCCACTGATATCTGATTTATGGAATCTATTCTAACAGATTACAGATTTATTATCCGTAAAAATAACAGCAGGAGTTATTTTAGACAGCGGTGCGAATCAGTTTCACTACAGGATGAGGAAGCGTACCCAATAAAGTCGCCGTGTAGTTAAATTGATTTGTGCAAGACGCTCTCGTTCGTTCTAGACGGATGCCAGACGTGGTGATGGTGTTTAACGGTCTAAGTTATGATCCACTGCCAAAATGATTAAAATGAGACACTTGTCAGAGGATAGAAGTACATTTTATCTCAGCATTTATAGATCTGGATTATTATTTCTCATCCTACAGGAAAACTTTCGTCCTTTGGCAAGCCGTCCTCTCCAAATCTGCTGCACTCAGACTCTATAAATAAAAACCAACAAGGAGGAAAAATGCAAGAGTCTGATTGGGTTGATTCTGTTTCTCACCAGTCAATAAAATACACCGGGACAAAAAAAGTCATACTCGCTAGTGTAAGCCGTGCTGCCAGGGAAGAAGAAACCCCTCCATAGATGTGATGTGCTGGTGATTCAGTACACTCAGGTGGTCATGTGACTTCATTTTATTTCCACATAACGTTGCCGGGTCTCGACCTGAGCGACTGAAGCGACCCCAGATCATAACACATTCTTTAGTCCCAATCCTGAGAGTCCTCACCAGGTGTTTAAGTTGATCTCCCATTACGTTCATTCCTAATTGTTGTGCTGTCCAGATTTCTTCCATGAAGTCGATGGATCTGCACTATCCTGCCAGCTTTTAATAACATGTTGGACGATTCTTAACCACGTCCAATCATTTCAACAATCTCCTTAGTTGCTGTCTTTTTGTTGCAGGACAATAATTTGACTGAAGCACCGTAACATCTTTTCCCAAACTACAGGATACATCTCCCAAAATGAAGAAGTTACTCACAGCACATTTAGTACAAAGTTAAAATTAAAGTATATTAATCCCTGCAGTAATTTCCTGATCAAAGCCTCTTGGGTATTGTCTTATTTAAATCCACTCAGTTTATTTTATTTTTTTCCAGACTGTGTAGGATTTGTTGATATTAAGGGACGTGTTGGTTTTCTGATTAAAAACGGAAACGTTATCACGACTCCGCTGATGTTCGGGTTCATATGGAGTGAAATTGCTGCACGTATCACATTATTGAACATTTTGATTCGCTTGTTAGTTTGATTTATTGTTTCATAAAATCTCACAGTAGGGACAGCTGGGTGCGGGGTTTTTTTTTGTTGTTTGTTTTTTTTTTTCAGCACGGCTGATGTGGTTTCATTCTTTATTCAAAGCGATTAATTTTATGTTTTAATTCAAACCTGTTTAAAAGCGAAGTCGTTCAGTTCTCAAGCTGCTGATGAAATTCCTGACCTGCTATGTTTCATTTCTTCTGCAGGGAAAATGACATCACATCTGTTCTGGATCATACGTTCTGCGTGGAACACAACGCTTTCGGCAAATTCCTCCAGCATGAGCTTAAGCCCAACGGCAGAAACATCCCGGTGACGGAGGAGAATAAAAGGGAATATGTCAGGTATGACAGAAATGCAGAGCGAGCCAGTGATGAAGCGGCGCGCGCCGCGCTCTGGTGGTGTGCGTTCAGGCAGTATTTTACCAGGAGGCATTCCTCAGGTCTTCGTATTTGTTTGGCTCGTAACAAATCTTGCATGCGCTGTGTTCGGGGTCCAAGCACTTTCTGAATCTCGCCAGACGTTTCTCCTGTTCTTCATGGACTTTAGTCCTTCTTGTTCAATCACCGACCTTTAAACCTGTAAGAATATTTGTCTCAGTAACGTCTTGGCATTTAATTTTAAGTACTTCTCACTAAATGTTCTTGTAGCAAAGATGTTTCTTTAAGTAGCCAGCAGAGGGCAGCACTGGAGGAGAATTTGGCAGCGAGTTCAAACAGGCCTCCACTTTTATTTATTGATTTTTTTTAATCCCTTGCCGTCATTGTGATGGAGTGATGCTGGACTCCCGATCTGCCGGTCTTTATGTAAGATTGAGATGTTGAGCGATTCATAAGTTGTTCTCTGACGGCTCCTGCGGTGTGATTGACAGGTTCTGTTTCCATGGCGTAATCACAAAGATATGATCTGAGGATTATTTATTTATTTATTTCAGGCTCTACGTGAACTGGAGGTTCATGAGAGGCATCGAGGCGCAGTTCCTGGCTCTTCAGAAGGGCTTCAACGAGCTCATCCCGCAGCACCTGCTCAAGCCTTTTGACCACAAGGAACTCGAGGTACCGAAAGAATTAATGACGAGTAATTTTCAGTTAAGTGAGTGTTGAGGATAATCAGCGCTCTGAAGAGTGCCTGCTGCGGTTTGGAGTGTTTAAACGTTTCTGTGTGTGTGTGTGTGTGTGTGTGTGTGTGTGTGCGTGTGTGTGTGTGCAGCTGATCATCGGAGGACTTGGGAAGATCGATTTGAGCGACTGGAAGGCGAACACGCGGCTAAAGCACTGCGTGGCCGACAGTAACATCGTGAAGTGGTTCTGGCAGGCGGTGGAGTCGTTCGACGAGGAGAGGAGGGGCAGACTGCTCCAGTTCGTCACCGGCTCGACGCGCGTCCCTCTCCAAGGCTTCAAAGCACTGCAAGGTGGCTAACACACGAGCCATGCGCACGTCTCACACGCCACGTCCTCACATTATAGAACACAACACGTAAAATGTGTGTCACGTGATTGCATTTGAGCTTCTTTGAATACGAAAGACATCCACAGATTTACTGTAAGCACAAATTACGGCATTTAGGAGACTTGAACGAGTTATTGCTAAAAAGAAATTCCAAATAGTTTTTCCCTGAAACGTTATTTTTCCCTCAAAAAATATAAATATTGATGAAAATGTTCTACTAAACCGTGTGATTCACAGGTCCCAGCCCACAAAGGAGCTTCAGGGCCAGATAAGGCAAATAAGTGAATAAATAAATAAAACATTTTATAAACAAATCAATACATTTACATGTACAGAGTCAGCCAAGACACTTCAAGAAAAGAAAAATAGTATGATGTATATTAATAATATCATATTATTATTATTATTATTATTATTATTATTATCTCATATATAGAGTATAGCAGTTATTCAAATATTTATACAAGTTTTTCTTTTCTTGAAGTGTGTACATTTTTTTTGACCCGGTATGTAAACATTTATTGATTTATTTTTTATTTATATATTTATTTGCTGTGTTATTCTTGGAGATGTGAATCACACTGTTTATTTAGAATATTTTCATTAAAATAATATAATAAAATATCATTTATTTAAAAGATAATAATGTGACATTAAAAACAAACAGAAAATGTATATTTAAATGAATGTACTCGGCCAGGTGGTGTTTGTGTAATGTTTTATTCTCTATTTCACTGTTTAATTTTAATCGAAGTTTGATGTAACATGATTAAAAATATATATTTCATATGCTAAGACACAATTGTTTTCTAAAAATCTTTAAATCATTCATTTTTGAAGCCATACTGTAGTTTTAAGAAACAAATATCAGAATTTAGTAGTAGCTCAGATATTTGTGTACACTGATTGACTGAGTTTTAGATGTAGATAAATGCTGCAGTATGTACAGCATGTTTTTCTACTGCAGTTAGAACGTCATTTTCAGGAAAAATTCCCAGTTTGTTATTAAATCAGTTCCCTGATGCTCGAGTCGAGCTGTTTTCTCTGTAACCAGAACGCGAGCAGTGATAACTAGAATGTATGTTTGTAAGGTTCTACAGGTTCTGCAGGACCAAGGCTCTTTACTATCCACTTGATCGACGCCAACACGGACAACTTGCCCAAAGCCCACACGTGGTAAGTCGCATGGCAGAATTAATTCCCCCCCCCTCTAGGATCTCTGTCGATTTCCCCTCCCCGAGGTGACGCACGTTTCTGTGTTTCAGCTTCAACCGCATCGACATCCCGCCTTACGAGTCGTACGAGAAGCTCTACGAGAAGCTCCTGACCGCCGTCGAGGAGACGTGTGGCTTCGCCGTCGAGTGAACCGTTTCGTCCAGCCGGCGTCCGCTAACCCGTCTAACAGCCCCTTCGACCCCAGTTCTTCTTCTCTCCCTGACTCTTCCTCGGGGTGGACAGAACAGCGCCGCCCTGCAGCCTGGAGCAAAAGGCCAGCTGACCCTCTCCCGGGAGCACAGAGCGGAGAGGAAGCGCTACACAGGGCCACTAACTCATGTGCGCACACACACACACACACACACACACACAGCCTGGGTTTTTACAATGACTCTTTCTCACACACACACTTAACACACATTTCCAGGCTGCTCAAGGATTATTTATTTTCGTTGTGAGTCGAATGGGTTTCATTTTGCATTACGATGATGAGAAGCGGTACCAGGACGTTGTGTGAGTGGGGTTTAATCAGCATCGCTCGGTCACATGACAGAGGTTTTTAGACTAAGACTGATCACGATGCTTTCCGCAGTAACTCCTATCCGGGTCGCGGTGTTTCCCCGAACGCGCGTGGACCGACGTGTTTTAATCTCTGAGATCTTTTAAGCGTAAACAGACAGGAGGTCTCGTTTTTTATCTGAAATCAGTGACGTGTACAGACAGCACCCTTTTAGTCTTTTAATTTTTGGCTTCTTATCAAACAACGGTGTACATTTCAGTGATGACCGTCTCTTATACTGTGTGTCAGCATTATATATTTTTTATTTTTTAATTTACATGCAACTAATTTCTTTTTTTCTTTATGATCAATACAAGAATGCTTACCATGTCTCTGGACTTTTCACTAAATGGCGTATGTGTGTGTCTGTCTGTGTGTTTGTCTGTCTGTCTGAGTGTGTGTGTGTGTGTGTGTGTGTGTGTGTGTGTGTGTGTGTCTTTTGATTAACAGAAGCACATCTCTAAAGGCACATAGAATCATTTACAGTATACACAATAGTAAATAAAGCCAATGGACGTCCTGTCCAGTGGCAGAATTTGTCTTTTTTCCCCGTAAAATACGCCAGTATTCATCATGACTTTTATAAGTAAATTTTTAACTTTGCACATTGCACATTTATTTTTTTTTTGTTTTTTTTTTATCATCACATTTCCTTTTCTTTCTCTCTTTGTGTTTTTAGAGCTTGAACGATGCCATGCACAAAACGATGCCATGCACATAAAATCAGTTTACAGAAATATTTCAGAACTCTGTGTCCCGCAGAACTTCCCAGACGTGTGTGCGTGCGTGCGTGCCTTCCACCTTCTCGTAAACAGCACGTGGTGTGTTTTGGAAACGTCTCAGTTCAAGGTTGTGTAGTCCTTCAGTGGATTTGGACAACGTCGTTTAGTTTTTTAGCATTAACTGGTTGTGACTGCTTCGGTTCTCGCGTTCACTTCAAGGCTTGTTTATTGAAACGCGTCTCTCCGGGAACAGACGTCTCGTTCTTCGTGGCACTTTCGCTAGAACATACCGTATAACAATCTCTTGTTTCTCTTTTCGTTCTGAGAGAGACGGGGAGAGAGAGAGACGGAGAGAGATTCGTGCTCTGTAGAGCGAAGCCAATGATTTCGACAGCCACGCTCTGGTAGTCCCGCGTCCAAAGGAATACGTGACTCCAGTATGTTTTTGTTCACTTCTTCTTATTTGCTTTGTGTTATTACTCTTTTTTTTTTTTTTTTTTTTTTTTTCCCCCCCCGTCTTGGCGTTAGGGCACGGGGTGTCCAGTCTTGTCCACCGGTCTTTCTACAAGCCATCAGATGTTTAATTAAAGATGAGACCAAGAAAAAAAAAAAAAAAAACAGCTTTGCTTTTCAGTAGACTTGACTAGGATAAAGCCGGGTGGAGAAGCTCAGACGCTCAGACGGCCCTGTTGTTGTGTTGAGTATTACCAGCAGTGAGAGGTCATCGATTTCAGTATATACAGCAGTGCTTGGGGTTCATTAAAATTTTAATAAAATTGAGCCAACTTTCTTGAAAAAAAGTTTTTTTTAAAGTCCTGTCTTGTGCAACCACTTGATCTTTTTATTATTATTATTATTATTATTTATTACTATGTAATGTCCTTTTGCTGCTATTATCATTATTCCCTGTTTATTGTGTTGTTTTTGTTTGTTTGTTTTTTTTTCCACAAAAAGCTGTACACTACACTCTTTATTTTAATGTATGAATCTAAGTATTTAAACCTGCTGCTAATTCCGAGAAGCCTGTCCATTGGCCTGAATCGAGTTAGCCGTGATGTAGGCTGGACCCCGGCGGTCGTGTTCATATTTGTGATATATGCAATAAAAATGACACCTTTATATTCTAGGTTTTGTCTGTACATGTCTCTTTTTTATTTTATTATTATTTTTTTTTTTTTTACCTGTACCAGATTAAGGACAGCGTTCACGTGAACCAGTTGATTCATTTTTTTTGTTTGTTTGTTTGTTTTTTTTTGTTTGTTTTTACCCCTCCCTCCCCCGGATGACTCGAGGTCTGATCCATTCGTAATTTGGATGAACCCGGATGCGAATTCATGTCGTGTAATGCTTCACAACGACTCGTGAGTTTTGAAGATGACTGTCGACGTTTGCCTGCTAGTTAAATTTGTTTTTTAAGAAAACCACTTTTTCCAAATTGTGAGCGATATTATTAATTATTATTATTATTACTATGTACAATTATTAGGTCCTGAGTGTCATTTGTTTATTGGATGCAAGATTAATGTAACTTACAATGTACTAAACATTTCTGAATTTATTCCATGTAAATAAGATTCTATTAAAGAAACATTGAAAATACTAAAGCTTCTCCAGACTTTCTTGCCTTCGGTTCTCATTTACACGTTTATGGTGTTAATATTCATTCAGGTCCATAAGTACCGAAATTGGAGTATTTTTGTGGATTTGAAATTAAGCAATCAAGATGTGATTGAAGGTGCAGGCTTTCTGCTTTCATTTCTGTGTATCCATCCATGTGTCATGCGCCATGAGATGAGCAACGTGCACAGATGAATAGAGAAGTTTAAAGTAGCAGAAACCAGCACTGAAGACGAACCGCACAGCGAGAGACCATCAACTGCGACAAAGGGGATTTTCAGACCGGATTCGAGAGCTGGCTTCAACGATGGCGCAATGAAGACTATATTAAGTAGCACCTTTGGATTAGAAACTGAAGCTAACAAAGTACTTCAAATGTACTTCATTACTCTACTTAAGTAAATATTCAGTTTTATTAGAACCATTCATTCAATCATTCTATTCTACTAAAGTGGGATTGATGTTCATATATCGTACTGTATACTGTATCGAATTTTACACCTTTATATTTAAAGTAATCGTCCCTGATGAGTCTGGTATTGTGTAAACTCTACACAATCACATCACAAGTGTGAGACTTTATTAGACTCGCAGCTGCCAAAAGTTGCCACAGTTCCCCCAGGACAACTCACAAATAAGCTTTGAAGCTCTAGACGCAGTTTTTAATTACTGTCAATGTCGAACAATAAGCCGTAATCAAATCATCTCTCTCTCGCCCTCTCTAATCCCAGCAGACTGCATTCCACACTGTATGATGGACTTTGACTTAAAATTACAAATAATTACATTACCTGGCCAAAAATAAAGAAGTTTCAGACGTTTCACTACAGTCTAATTATTGTCGTGCATCAAGCAAGGGAAAAGTAAAATGACTGTAATTAAGAATGCTAATGCTAAATGCTAAAAAAGGTAATGGTGAACTGTCAACTTCACTGAAGAAATGCGGTCAGAACAAAAAAATAATAAATCATGAACGCGCATGATCAGAGTCGGACTGTGGAGTGATTGGAAAAAGGTCATGTGACCTGACGAGTCCAGACTGAGTCTGTTCCAGAGTGATGGGCGTGGTCAGGGTGAGAAGGGAAGCGCATGAAGCGATGCTCCCATCATGCATCGTGTCCACTGTACAAGCCTCTGGAGACAGTGTTGTGATCTGGGGTCGCTTCAGCTGGAGGAACATTCCAGAAATCCAATTGTGAGAGTGTTTCTTGGAGCATGAGGAATCACATTCACACACAAGTTCAAATCAATAAGAAATAGGAAACATGTGTAAGAATACTGTATGGATATGAAAGCCATTCGTTGGGTCTCATGCAGCGATATAAGTTAGATAAGTGTGTTAAGAGAGAAATAAGAAAAAATAATACCAGATTCACCAAAGACTCATAAGCATCCCGATCTGCTTTCTCTCCCAGCTGAGCTGAATCCCACTTGATCATGCGCTGTAAATACTTATGATTAGCGTGTAATTAGCCCAGCGTTTAACACCCCTAAACACCACATACAGTATAAGAGCAGGTGCACGTAGTATCACAGGCAAACCGGCCGGGAGAATCGGAGAGATAAGGACTCGAGGGACGGTAGAGAGAAGAAGAAGAACTACAGCAGCAGTGAAATCGAGGAATTTTGAAAATAAACTTGAACAACGTAAATGTGATTTTCCAGAACATCAGCAGTGGAATTCAAACAGCATTGTTTTTTTGTTTTGTTTTGTTTTTTGTCTTTTTGGCTTCATTTTGGTTAAATAAAAAATGGCACGATGGAAAACAGTTATATGTTGTTGTTCATCTCAGGTTGTATTTGCCTAAACACAAACACACATAGAATGAAATAAAAATAGAGGATGCACAGAAATTAAAAAATGGCTTTGATGGCACATGGAGTGAGAGTATAACCTCTAAAAACACTCTGTATCACTCTGTAAAGAGAGGGCCTCGAATGGTCAAAGTCTTAACAGCTACTGTAAGACATTCAGAAGTAGAGCTCACATGAGCGTCCAGGATGTTTACACGGGATCCGTTGACCAATACTATCTCTTCAGTCCACTAAATATATAATAATCTAAATGTGATTATATGACATGGTTTTTTTTTATGTTTCTCAATTTTAAAACTATGTTAAAATGTTGTTGTACATCGAAACTAACAGTTTTAGGATTGTGAAAATGGAAGATGTTTTTTTTTCCTTTCGTTTCTTTACTTTGGGGCTCTCAACAATTTGTACGGTTTTCTCTAACCTAAGAGTAGAGAGAAAAATAAAGAAACAATGGTGAATTCCAGGACTGAGTGGACACAAACAAAATAATGGGGGGCATATGATGAAAAAAAAAAAAAAAAAGTTAAATCTTGAAAAAATAAAAAAAAATAAAATCATATATAAACTATGACATTTCAGAATATATGATTTTATTTTATTTTTTTCAAGATTTTTATATATATATATATAACATTTTATTATTATTATTATTATTATTATTATTATTATTAATATATTCTGTATATATATATATATATTATGGAAATGTAGTAGTGTAGATTGTGATGCAAAAGACAGAATGTGATTTATAGACGACTATTTTTCTGGTCCCTGACTTAATCAGTCACATGCTGACCTAAACACTCTGTATAATACACCAAGCCAAATCTGAGGACGATTATAGTTTATAGTTTGCTACTGGATCAGGTCTGCTGCAGTATGAATTGTCCTGGTTCCTGTAGGTGAGGTTTGTACCCTTTGACACACTGAATATCTGTACAGCCCTGTAAAGTATTTAATCCCAGAAATCCACAGCTTGGTGTTTTTGGTTATTATTGTGATTATATCGTCACTGCTTGAGTTATTAATATTTATAACATATAGTAAGAATTATTAGCCTGACTATTTTCCTTATAAATAAATCATTCAAACAACTAAAAATCCAGACATCGCGATATTAAGCACCCGAGTGTTCACTTGATGTAACATTCTATTTAAAGTTTAAAGTAAAGAGGTGTCTTGAATTGATCTGCTTTTCCTTCATTACTTCATTCGATTCTTGGGTTTATATGATTTTCCAAAATATTCTGGCTAACGTACCGGATGTCTAAACCCAATCAGAGTCCCGTGTCGTACACATCGAATAAAAAGTCTGAAAAACAATCTTGTGCAGCAGGAATGTTTTTATGATCTGATAAAAAAAAAAATGATTTCAGCTGTTGCTTCATCCAAAAATCATATTAGAGAGAGTATTAGGATATACTGTACACCATAGTTTTTGTTCAGAAATGTGTAACGCGCATTTAAGAATGTAGGGATTTTAATAGCATTGTGTACCCTTAAAGAAAAGAAAGAGTGCTCCTTTTAAATCCTAGAGAAAGCACAAAGTTGTTTTCAAATTGTTAAAAAATTTTTTTGAAGATTAAAAAAAAATAATAATATTCCATCTGTCTGATTTCGTTTCATAAAACCCATTTATTCATAATAAAAATCCAGCCTGTGCTCTGGAATACGTCTGGACCTATAATAAGCCGTCCTCTGTAGACAGCTTGACAGCGATACGAGCGTGGAGGAAAGGAACCAGGCACAGGAGCTCTGCCAGGCTTTGAAAACTGTCTGATGATTTGCCATTTTAACCTCATCAATGTGTATCAAAAGTGCAAAAACCATGCCAAAGCCTTTCCTACGGGCTAAAACTGCCACTGAAAGTCTAAAATCATCATGGCTGAGCCAGTCGCTCCATTTATTTGTCCTTACATGTGCTCGGACTTGAACTGAAGGGAAATTAGACAGAGGCGTCACTGAAGGATAACCAACATGCTCGAGCTTTAGAAGCTCACTGGCATCGGTTTTAATTATTGTTACTGTTCAACAAGAAACGGTGAACAAACTGTCCCCGTAAACACAGCCGGCTTCCCAAGTCAACCAGTAAGACCCGTCTTAACCAACCTACAGATCAGATTCTCGGTTCTAGGGAAGGATTAATGTTCCCAGAAGCCCCAGTGCCGTGAGAGTGAGATTAGTCATTGCTGTGCTGGTGTGAGAAAGCGTGTGGACTTGACTGTGCAGTCCTAATGCGCGATATACCAAAAACAGCCTGAGCGTCCTGGGGCAGCAGGGGACTTGAACACAACTGGTGGGAACAAAATAAAGTCGAGCTCAGAGGTCTTTAACGTATAAAATCCAACCTGGCTCACTCGATTTTTATGAGATCAGGTGGGGCTCCTGGGCCAGAAACCAAACACGAACCAGCATCAGTTTAATTTTATATACTGTACAGTATAAATTCAAATAATGTTAATAACGTACTGTATATCTGACAAACGTTCCAGAGTAACTGGATCAGTAAAGTGCATTATGGGCGCCAATGTACAAACTAATAAATATAGCAAGCTGCTTTTTTTCCACACCCATGAAGCTGTCGAAAACTTTCACAACCCAGTATGATTGCTTGTACCATCAGCGACGCTAAGGGTTTACTCCAGATGTTCCAACATGGTGTTTTTATTCTTCAGTGGATAAGGTATTGGACTGCTGATCAGCAGGTCAACAGTTCGAGTCCCGACGCCACCGGGCTGCTACTGTTAGACTCCTGGGCAAAGTCCTTCACCACCAAGTACTCAGATACAAACGGGCAGCGAGCTGGCAACCTGACGGCGTAAGTAACTGCCAAAACAAAACAAAACCAGATATCTCCCGGGTGGGGCGTGTCCGATGTGCCGGGTGGCGTAGACGGGCCCTTTCACCATTTCAGCTTATTTAAGTTGGAGCGTCACAAGCGTTACTCTTTGGTGAACTCTGAAATGATGTTAACTTGTTAAATGGTAAAATATGAGACACGTGTTGCTGGAACTTTGTTCTGCTCGTGACTGGACATCGCTCATTAGTCATACCAACTGAACTCTGTTGTAATATATCCTTAACATTTACTGTAACATCTGGTACAATTCCATTTTCAATTTTATTTCAATTCTATTTTATACCTGTACATATGTAAATTGTACAGCTAAAGTTTTCTATATTTGTATAATCTTTTTCTTATTTTTTTTTATTTATCTATAATATTTTTCTTGTATAATTTTTTTAATTGTAGGTCGCTGGCGGTCGTACTCTGTATGGCTGCGTATGTGAAATAAAATTAGAATTTGGCTTTTAAATCTCTAATGCTCGTACTCAATTAACTTTTAACACACGGCACTTTGTACTTTTTAGTTTACAGAAATTATCTGGTGTCACCCAAATGTGAATGGGTTCTCTTTGGTTCTTTTTAGGTTTTTGTTCCCCTCATGTTGCCTTGGCAGGTTTGTCCGCGCCACCTTTGCCTTCGGGATAAAGCCCTGTCTAAGCCGTTATTGGCACGTAATCACTGTACATTTCCCAGAGCACAACCAGGCCGTCGAGGACTCCGACTCCCAGCACACATGTTCCAACTTACCTGCTTTCTGATTACTGGCACCCGGACACGATTACTCTCTCTCTCACACACACAGAGCCACAGTATGTAAAGCCGCACTAAACACAGACTCTTTGTGAAGTTTATGAGTTGTGTCAGTTTCTACCAGGTTGTTACCGACCCTAATGTTCCTGTTGTGCTATTATGGTGTTGATCCTGTTGTTGATTTCCTGTCGTGCATAGCTTATGTTGTTTGCTAATCACACGATCATTGCCTGTTCATCATTTTCTAATTCGATTCGCATGCTTGTGTTAAATGCTGGTTTAAATAAAAAATAAAAAATAGCTCGAACCGCACTCGCAACCTCGCCTCTGTTTGTAACTGATACATTTATTGAATAAAAAAAACTATTATTATATCTGGATTCTTGAAAAGCTGCTTTGTGACATCGTGACGTTAAAATCGCTATTGAATTGAAAATTGAATTAAACGAACCTGAATGAACCCTATTTTCTTTAAAGTTTATTAGAAATAAGGTGCTTTGGTTCTGGGTCTGAGCTGATCTCACTTTTCATTCGTGAGATCTGACCAGAGACGCCGCCGATGATGAGGCACTCTCGTTCATGTATTCATCTCATCCACAAAGGTTTCA
>CM059215.1:33213490-33383490 GCA_030347435.1 Clarias fuscus | reverse complement strand
TGTGTAAAAAAAAAATAAAATCATTATTTTGTATGAGTATATATTGTATATATTTTGTAATCTGAAACATCGTGTATCTTTGACCCTTGTGTTTTTGGTGGGTCACGTTGACCCAGGACATGCAGTAGCTATAGGTATACATAAAAGAAAAACAAAAAAAATTATTCTAAATCTTAGAATTGAATACTAATATCTCTATATATATATATATATATATATATATATATATATATATATATATATATATATATATATATATATCTATATATATATATATATCTCTCTCTCTCTCTCTATATATATATATATATATATATATATATATATAATTACCTCTGCTAGATCAAAGGTTTTGATCTTTTAGGATTTTTTAAATCTCTATCCTGAATAAATTCAGATTTACTTTTTTATTAGCTTCATTTCCATTTCCATCATTTATACAAATGTACTTGGTTCATGTACTGAAGATGGTTGAGTGCCCTTTATTGGAATGGTGTCCTGTCAACACTGATTTCTTTGCCACCAGTTCCCAAATGGCAGCAAACACTGATAAAGTCACTCACACTTACTTTAGGCATGTGAAGTGGTGGCTGTCTGAGACTTTCTACTGAAACCCTCTCGCTATAACTGGAGAAGCTCAGGACCTTTTGGAGTTCTTCTCCTCTCTGGATATGAGTGTTCAAAGGTGTCTTTTTCATGAACTTCATCATAAATGTTATATTTACCGTTACCTGTGTTTTTAAAATATTTAAAATACTATTTTCAACCATTAATGATCAAAATCTCAGGCCAGTCAAGTTCTTTCCCACCGAACTCGCTCACCCATGTCTTTATGGACGTTGCTTTGTGCACTGGTGCGCAGTCATGTTGGAACAGGAAGGGGCCATCCCCAAACTGTTCCCACAACGTTGGGAGCATGAAATTGTCCAAAATGTCTTGGCATGTTGAAGCATTGAGAGTTCCTTGCACTGGAACTTTGGAGCCGAGCCCAACTCCAGCAAAAACAACCCCACACCAGTTCCAACATGACTGCGCCCCAGTGCACAGAGCAAGGTCCATAAAGACATGGATGAGCGAGATTGGTGCGGAAGAACTTGACCAGAACCCGATAGAACAGCTTTGGGACGAATTAGGGCGGAGACTGCGACCCAGGGGCTCTCGTCTAATATCAGTGTCTGAATATTGCCAAGATTAGAAACATATTGTCACTAAATGATGCAGAAAAACTAGTTCATGCCTTTATCACCTCTAGGTTGGACTATTGTAACGCCTTACTGTCTGGTTGTTCAACTAGGTGTATAAACAAGCTTCAGTTAGTACAGAATGCAGCAGCGAGAGTCCTCACTAGAACCAGAAGATATGAGCACATCACCCCTATCTTATCTACACTGCATTGGCTCCCTGTGAAATTTCGCATCGATTTTAAGATACTACTTTTGACATTTAAAGCACTAAATGGTCTCGCGCCACAGTATTTGAGTGACCTGTTAGTGTCTTACGATCCGCCACGCCTACTTCCATCAAAGAATGCAGGCTGCCTGTCAGTACCACGTATTATTTAAACTACAGCAGGGGGCAGAGCTTTTTCTTACAAAGCCCCAAAGTTATGGAATAGTCTTCCTATTAATGTTCGGGACTCAGACACAGTCTCAGTGTTTAAGTCTAGGCTAAAAACCTATTTATTTAGCGCAGCATTTTTGTAAATAGATTAACCTTAGGTAAAGGAGCAGATCTGGGGGACTCATGGACGTAGAGTATTCTGGTGAACTGGTATGTTTAGATGCTGTCCTCCCCACTCTCATTGTTCACTCAGGTTTGTTGACGGTGAGGTGATTGGTTGCTTTACATCTCAGTTCCCCCTCATGTCTGTGTTTCCTTCTGGCTCTCCCTTTTAGTTATGCTGTTATAGTTAGTCCTGCCGGAGTCCCTGCTTGCACTTTGCACTAAATATACATTCACCTTATACATGTTGACTGTGACCAGACCTAACTGCCATCTCTCCTTATTTTCTGTTCTCTCCTCTTCTGCTCTCTCCTCTCTCTGTCTCTCTGTCGAGCTATACATGTCACTCCTGAGTTGCCAGTGATCCAAACCCCTCTGCCCTCTGGACCCGTCTAACCCGTCCTGGAGTCCTGCTTCTGGTTGGAGATCTCGTCGCATGGATGCCCCGTGTGGTCTGCCTGGATTCGTATGGTGGCTGGGGATGGTTTCCATGAAGACTGTCCTGTCATCGATTGATGCTCTGGGGACCTGTGACTTCAGTTGTTCGATAGCTCAGGACTGGAATCTCCTACAGTCTACCTGAGCCTCCAGGAACAAACTGGACTCCTTCTAATTTAAATTTTAAACACATCTCCTGTTATACTGAACTTCCAGTACACATTATTATGCCTGATCAATCCCTGCTCTCCGTTATCACCCAGATGAGGATGGGTTCCCTGTTGAGTCTGGTTCCTCTCAAGGTTTCTTCCTATTACCATCTCAGGGAGTTTTTCCTTGCCACCGTCGCCCTCGGCTCGCTCATCAGGGACAATCTTATCATTTTGATTCATACACATTGCATACAATCTTACTTCTTTTTATTGTGTAAAGCTGCTTTGCGACAATGTCAATTGTTACAAGCGCTATATAAATATAATTGACTTGACTTGACTTGACCTCACAGATGCGCTTCTGGAAGAACAGAAGGTCATAAACTCCCATAAACACACACCTAAACCTTGTGGAAAGCCTTCCCAGAAGAGATGAAGCTGTTATAGCTGCAGAAGGGGCGGGGCCTAAAACATGTTAAACACTATGGATTAAGAACTAAATTTTTACATGCGAGTGAATACTTTGGCAATATAGTCTCTGTTCCTCGAAGAAAATAAACCAAGGCATTTCAGGTGGAGAGAAAAAAATGGTTCTGTGTGGGTTTTTTTTTCTTTGATTAGAAACAACAAATAAGTCAATCAGGCAGTGGTGCCAAGGTAGACGCCAGTGCTTCAGAGAACCCAGTCATGTGACTTCAGAACCACTACGGCGGGGATCATCGGGTAGTTCGGCTCTCTGTTCTGCCCTTTATTCTGTGCAGATAGTATAATAGCACAGGCAGCTTCCTGCTGCATCTCTCATGGCTTCTTTCCCCTCTATTTGCAGTCTTTAAAACAAGATCTGTGGGAATCATTTGCTGGCACAGTCAAGAACCTAAAGGCAATCTGTTGTTTTGTCTCTTGCTCTTGTCCCAAATAGAACGAGGCGATCATTTAATGGCTCCTGGGTCTCTATGCCAAAGACCTGTCCAGGCACCGATGGCAGCTGGCGCAGCATGTTTTTACATTTGTCTCAGACAAATGGCATTTCAACCAATTAACTTGGCTTGTCTTCCATGGATTTGCCCCACCCCGTTGCGGCGACTGCCTCCACTTGGATTTGTACCGGTTATGTACAGTATAAGATCTATGTGCATACTGCATTTTTTCCCCCCCCCCCTTAAGGGGCGTTAGGACCTGTGCCAACTTCAGCTCTATGATATGGCTTGCAAATCAGCATGTCAGCTCCTATATACAGTAAAGCTTCCTCAGCCTGTACCCCTAATGAGCAGTACAAGCTCGAGCCCAGTCTCTCTGCATCCGCATTCCGCATTGATCTCATGCCATGGGTTCCTGCAACTGTAATTGCAGTCAGTAAGCCTGAGGTTTTATCAAGTCGCAGCTTTAACAGTTTGTGAAATGTGTGTAAAAAGGTCCTTAGTGAAATCAGTTCAATTGCGGAATAGCCTTGCTGCTTTCAGGGGCTAGAAATGGGTTAGGCGTGTGTTCAGTGAATCTGTCTGTAACTTGTTCAGATGGACTACTGCTTTCCTTTCTGCCTTTCAGTCGGTACATTTACATGACGTGGTGTTAGTCGGTTGGGAGTCGAGCTACTCCTGTACATACACCTCAATCGGCCTAAGTGTTCTTCGCATGCTCCCCAGTTCCTGCTCCTGACTTTAACAAGGGAGTCGAAGAACCTGCAGACAATGGGGTGGTGTCGCCTGCCTTTTGTTTAGAACAGCATAGCCACATGTGCAGAGCTGTAAAGTTGTCCATGTTCTCACCGCTCGACATTCTACCAGTTTGCCACTAGCTTGGGATGGCAACCCACTGTTGGTCATCCTGCATAAACCCTGTGCCAAGTTGTTTGTCCGCTTGGATTGATGGTCGGCTGTGGCAACCCCTTGATGAAACAGCCGAAAGACCAACAGCAGCAAACTATGATTTATCTATCATCATTCGGTGATTCTTCAGAAAAAAATTTTCAATATAAATTTTTTTTAAAATTTATATAATGTTTGCATTTGCGGAGGTAAAATACTGCAGTTCCTCTAGAATCCTACAGGTGGTGCACTCTAAATTATTCACCCTAAACTCACTCTATACACTCTAAACTATTATTTTCTTCAAATTGTAGCTAGATTAGCAAAAAAAAAAAAAAAAAAAAAAGTATATTGAATCTGTACATTTATAAAATTGCTACTTATAGAATCGCAATACAAGTTGAATCGGCACCGAGGTATTGTTGTAATCTGGTATTGTGTGTTCCCTGGTGATCCCCATATATACAATTTACTGTCTATAACTAGGCCACGCCCACACGCACCAGCTGCACAATCTTACACTTTTGCTGTATGTTACTGTATAGCTGCAGTTATACACTTGTATAGTTTGTACACCAAAATAGCATCCTGTACTAAACGTTTGCACTGAACTGCCACTATAATTACATTTATGTCTGCCCTTCATATAGAGAAATGCTTATAACTTACTGCTTACCAACCTGAAGTCTTAGATGATATTCATACAGTATGTATATATTTATTCTTTCTTTTTAGTCCCAAGTTTCGTATTGAATTACTCTTACCAGGTGTGTGTTTGAAAAGAGATGGGTGTACATAATTAAGGAAACCTTTTTGTGTTCTATGTTGTCCAGTCGGGGACGGTGAAACTGTCCAAGCCGGTGGCGTTGTGGACTCAGCAGGACGTGTGCAAGTGGCTGAAGAAGCACTGCCCAAACCAGCACCAAGTCCACAGTGATGCCTTCAAACAGCATGATATTACAGGTACACATCAGTCCACACATCACGCTCCCAGCCAAGGGACACACACACACACACACACACACACACAAACTGCTTCAATTAATTCATGCAATAACAACACATTTCTATTTCTTATCTTCCATGATTGCTTGGTTTAGAGTTTCTCGCAGTGTGTTTATCATCTCTGTAGTTTTTTCAGGCATGTGTTGTAGCGTTATATTGATTAATAGTCACTGTTATTCAGTGTGAATATACACAGTAATTCGGTAGCGATGATTCTGTACTGATTCTGCCATTTTAAGCCAGCATCATTTAGCAAGCTACAGACCTGATGGCACAGTGAATAGTATTTGATTTTTTTTTAAATGACAAATTCTGATTTAATACATTTTGTAGTTATTTTCTTCCTTTTTCTCCAAAACCAAACATCAAATATTAATTGTTGTAGCAATCCATGAGATTTGCTTTTCATATTTTTTTTTTAATAAGAGCCTGTATGTACATATAATCAGCTTTGACTACTGAAACAACTGCGTGTCCTTGCCTAAATCATTATAATGTGTCTCGATTACACTCTGTGCAAAGGGCCTGGCCAAAGCACCTGCCAATTAGCAGTGATGTATGCAGAAAATATGCAAGCAACTGCGTTTGACTATCCCGCATTAATTAACAGAACCTCGTTAACAAATGCCAGGCCTCACCAATTAGCGACACAGTGCAATTTGCATCTCTCTCTCTCTCTCTCTCTCTCTTTTCTCCAGTGAGTGTAACATGAAGTGCCACTCTACACACTTCATTAGAGTAAACAAAGGATTGTGTCTCAGGTGTACATCATGTGGTGGGAAAAACTTGCTTTGATCAAGGACACAAATACAAAAGGAACTCTCAGGAAGTCACTGGTGTCAAATCTGGGTCGCTGTTTGAATATTAAGCTTGAAATGGCTTTCTGGCACGTTCACATGTTTGCTGTTCTCTAATGTATCGCACATGGGGTAAGTGAGCAATAAATGTTGCTGATGTCCCTGGAATATTCCGGCTTTTTATTACTCGACTGAACTCGACGCGGTCCTATTTCACGTTTATTTATGGGATCTGCTTGTTTTATAAGTCAAAGCTTTGGATTAAACCCATTTGATTTAAGTGACCAGACTAATATCCATAAATTATATTAGCTCATGTTTATTAATACTGTCGCGTTCTGTCATTGGATCTCTAGCCGAGTGTCATGGACCCCAAAAGTTTCAAGATTTGTGCGTCACAGATCTGGTCACTTTCGCCATGTGTCCTCCCTCACACACCTTAAAACCTGGGAGTAGAATTCGCTGTTCTCCCTAGGGGCCGAATTCTCGATGCACAATATCTCGAATGTCGGAAAAAAAGTTTATGGGCAAACACTCGGTTGAACCTAAAGACCTGCCTAGGCTTTTTCGCTCGTCCACTGCTTCATCTCAGGGTCGTACCCATACACCCAAGTTCAGTCACCGGAGGCCGGGTCATCCACGGCATGGAGTTCTTGGCATGCTTGGACCTGATGTTCCCTCTGCTCCTGGGTCAGCAGCCTGGGCACGAACTCAACAGCAACAGGACGCATATCTTCCGTATGACACAACGGCAGCGATGTTGTGGATTGTTCTCCGACGATCATCACGCACAATGGTTTCGACATTTTCAGGGGTTGAGCTCTTTGAAGGTCTTCCTGATCTCTTGTCGTCTTCCAGTGATGTTCTTCCATTCTTCCAGCGCGCCTGCCACTCAAAACACATCGAACGATGAAACGATGTCTCTGAACTTTTTGAAACTACCTTGTAATAACTCTGTTTCCTTAGAGTCCTGTGTATGGCGGTCTGGAGGTTTGGAGCTTATCCCTGGGAACCTGCAGCACAAGGCGGGGAACCTCCTGGTTGGGTTGCCAACTCATTTCAGGGCACAAGCGCACAATCCCTCACCCAATCACAAGCTACAGGCAATTTGGAAATACCAGTTAGCCAGAGATGAGATTTGATCCCCCAATCATGGAGGTGTGAGACGACAGTGCTTACCACGTCCTTACATATATACAATTGGCTCTCGCTGCCATTTAGTCAAGCTGAAGTCTTTCAATTTCAATTTATAAGACACACAGCATACTTGCTTTCAGGGGAGCTTGTTTCCCAGAGTGCAGACACCTGAGTAAACCTGCAGCTCTCTGTTCCTCTCTCTTCAGACTCCCTGAATTTAATTTGAACTCTGAACTGTTATTAAAATTGCATTAATGCATATTAAGGCATAATTAGATATTGGTCCCTAATCTGCAGTAATTACAAAGACGGATCAGGCGAGTCGTTTTGGTAAATGAGCCAAGCACATATTTTGGTAGCGCAGGAGTAGAGAAAGTGCACTCTGCCTGTTAATGTGCTGATTTACTGATTGAAGCAGAGCACGTTTTTTTTTTTCTCTCATTCTGATGCTTCTACCGTAGCTTTAAAAAAAAAAAAAAAAAAAAACTGACAGTAATCATTTAGAAGCCAGGAGGGAAGAGGTGAGCTATAAAACTGCATTGAAATTAAACACTCATTCATGTAAATGATTTCATCATTTTGTTAATGGACACAAAATACTGTGCTGGTACATTCACATCATGCAGCTCAATTTATTTAAAGCACATACTGTATGTATATGGAAGATTTCTTGTAATTTCTTTTTTTTTTTTTTTTTGCAGTTCCTTGAATGACCACTAGGCTCTAAATGTGAGTGAATCCCCATAGAGCTCCGTGTTAAAACTTTAAACATGTTTACTTCCTGGTACTGAAACAGTTTTGGTCTCCGTAGCTAACTCATCAGTTAAAATGATATTAAATGTATGCATAATTAGGGGTGTGGCAGATTTGAGTGACAGATTCATCGCAGCGTGAAACTAGTTTTTGGCTGTGTATCACTTTAGTTCACTCAAATGCGAAGTAAAGTTGGACGTTAAGCTCCATTTAAGCTAGATAGCTAGCGTTAGCTGAAGTAAGTATGCATGTTCCAACCAACAGCTTGGCTCCGTTTGTTGCCCATTTATTGGGATTTTTGGATTAAGTGGGTGTTTCGGCGGCATCAGATCCTTCCAAGATGCTGGCAAGCAGAGGTCCAACAATTGAGCTTCAAAACCGCTCTTCAGAAAACCTATGGGCGATGTCACTGAGGGTTTTTCCAGCTCTTTCAATTTATAAGTTGGTCTGCATTTAAGGTTAGTTAAATCCGACCTGTGTTCATCTAGGAGAACTATAGCTTACAAAGACCAAAGTATCCATCAGAACCAAATTATGAAAGACCAAAACCTTGCTATAGATTATATTCACATGGTAAGACCAACGTAAAGCCAGTACGCAGTAAGGCTCAAGTTAACTACGGCAGGGATAAAAAATAAAAAATAATAAAGGAAAAGATTTTACATTCATGATACATTTCTGCATTCAGTTAAAAACTCCAGAAGTATGTTTAAAATGACTGCTATAAGCAGAAATCACAAATTCTGCTTAAAGCAGCAGAGCTCGGAAAAACACTGCAGTTTTGCAATTAAGTCAAAATGGAAAAAATTGGCTGCATGCATCTTCGGGACTGCCATGCACCAGTACTTGAAAATTACATTATAATCTCATAATACAAAAAGTTCAGTAAGCTCTTTCATAACCGAATAAATGGACAATATTTGAATTATCCAGTGAGCGTATTTGTCTTTTAAAAGCGAAATCGTTTGTCCCTTTAGCCTATCGGTAAACTCATGGAAAGGAGGATTTAAAAAAAAAAAATCCTTTTTACATAAGGAGTTGAACCAAGCTACGCACTTAAAAATAGCATACCAATCGATTTAAAGCTTGAAGGCAGCTTATTGAAAAGGGGAAAGGGTTTAAACAGACTTGTATTGATATTTCTTATTTCCTTTACCTTCTCTGGTTTGATTTGTAAAGTGTCTGAGGCTTGTTCAAAAGAGGAAAAAAAAGGTTTATGATAAACAGAATGTTTAAAGGTGAGTGATAAAAGGTAGGTTTATTGTCTACTTCAAGTTAAATACAGACTGGGTCAAAAGTGGTAATGTGGTGCACCGTCGTGAAACAAAACAACCACTTTAAATCTATGTGGTTTTAATTATGGGCATAAACTAATTACTTAATCACTAATGCGTAAACATTAAAAGGTTGCCATTCAGTCAACTGGTTATCTCGACAAGTGATTTTAATTAACTGGGCTTTAATAAAGGTTATTTTGAATACTGCTGGTGAATGCAGTGGGGGTTCTTGCATGTATAATTCCCCGGGCAAACTCCATTCTAGCACTCCACCAACAACGGTGGAACAAAGCACCATTCCGCTCTAACTTTGTTTTATTCAGAGAATCAACAGAAATCATTACATACAATAAAAACGAATCCTTGACTAATTCTGGGCATAGGTACCACTGTATACATCGAACATCAACACCACCCCCCAGGTGAACTGAACAGCACTGATCACCAACTATACTCCAGTAAACTGGGGACAGGATCGAGGGCACCAAAGGTTCACCCATGCCAGCCCATCCAGTCTGAAAAAGCCAATGCAGAACAGTTCACCAAAAAAAATGAATGCTGGTTACAATAGAAAAGCACCAGAACAACCAGTGCACCACAGCTGGTCTTGCAAGGGGTTCACAGATAACGAGCCCAAGGCCACCAATCAAACTCCCCACATCCCAATACGAGGTCCCACCCTGCAATCCACAGCACCCGGAGGATCTACTGCCAACTTCCTGGTGCCAGACACCAGGCCATAACCTCAGAGGCCCCGTGGAGCCACACCCTGAGGGGCCAGAGCTGTCCTGGTGGCAACCCAAAACTTAGCTGGTTTTAATGGTCGTTTTAAAAAAGGCGGTTTTAATATTGTTGGTCTTTCAGTGGACCATCACATCCGCACAACAACTTGGCACAGGGTTTACACTGGATGCCCTTCCTGACTCAACCCTCCCATTGTATCCAGGCTTAGGACCAGAGGTTTTAATTTTAATGGTTTTAACGTACGCGGTATACCATAAAATATACAAAATATCAGCATAATAAAGACATCTTTTAGGTTAGCCAAAACATTGGAATTTCTCCTGACTAGTCAATACAATAATATGAAAACCTTTATGATGTCACCTCAATGAAAGTTATTCAAGCCAGTAACGTGTTAATTGGGTTGTAATCATTTTATTTTTCTAAGCTACACACATTATCTGGTCTGATGGCATGTACGATACCTATAGCAACATCGGTTAACAAAGGTAATTGTTATAGTAGCCTTTCTCATTACATGCCTAGTTCTGTACTCGTAAAGAGATAATATTGCTTCAAAGCTTAAGTCTGATGCTCCTCTTTTTATTTTGTCTTATTTTCTAATCTTGATGGCTTTGACCTTTTCTTATCCTTTTTTTTTTTTCTTTCTTTTTTTGGAATTACCGAGCATCAGTACGTTACTCATCTCCCCAACTGAGAGTCAAGACTAAACCAGATGCAGTCTGGGTTTATACTATTTCTTTTCTTTTCCCACACAAAACAGAAAAGCAATAATGCATCTATTTAAAACTACAGTACTACTGTATATATACTGTTCACAGTATTCTGAATTAAATATGGTTTCGGTGGTAGTAGTGCCGTCGAATTTATTGCATAAAAATCTAAATCACAATATGGAACTTTGCAAATATTTAATTGCAAAACGTTACAATTTATTACAGCTTTTTTTTAAGAATAGGATTGAGGTGAAATAAATACTGGCCAAAAACATCCTCTTAACGAGTTCATTTGTCCAATTATCTGCTGTTACATAGTAATACATTTGAAAATACATTTAAATGCAAAATGGTATATTTACATTTAGACTTAGGTATTTGGAAGACGCTCTTATCTAGAATGTCTTACAAACGTGCTTTTGAATTTTACGTCATTTAATAGAAAATTACACTGGGTTACTAGGTTAAGTATCATCAGTCAAACACTGTTGAGAAGGGAAAATGACAGTTGAAGTAGTTTTAGTCCAAGATTGCGAGTGATCCGATTGTTGTCCAGGGAGATCTTGACAGGGGGGTTGAACCACCTGGGATGAGCAGCAGTTCCGTTTTAATGAGATTGAGTTTCAGCTGATGAGCCGTCATCCAGAATGGAATGTCTGCCAGAAATGCTGAGTACTGGGTGGAAACCTGAGTGTCCTGAGTGAGGAAAGGAAAGAATGAGTTGCGTGTCATCTGCATAACAATGTTATGAAAAAGCAGTGTGAGGGTATGATCTCAAGAGACAAGGTACGGAGGGAAAACAGAAGAGTACCAAGTACTGAGCCTTGTGGGACACCAGTGGAGAGTCTATGTGGAGCAGATTTGGGATCCCCTGCACATATGACCGATCTTACACTTTTTATAGGTTAATATCGCAGTTTAATGTGCAATCGCAATGTGTCAACATTTATCAAATCGTGCCGGCCCATTTGGTGCAATTTTGTAGTTTAATGGATTTTACTAATTGCGTTGCTGTACAAATTTAAATTTAGAAGTGTTTTTTTTTTTTTTCCAAAAATAGAATTCCTTCTTAACATCTATGATGTGTATGACCAAAAATTTGTGGACATCTGACCATCATATAGGCCCTCTGTGCTTTTTGGACATCCTGTTTCAGATATAGTATCATAACGCTGCTCTTCTTAATAAGGCTTTCCAAAAGATTTTGAAGTGTGTGTGGAGATTTGTGATCATTCAGTTACAAGAGCATTAGTTATGCCATGGTGTTCTACAGTCAGCATTTAATTTCTTCCCAAATTAAGACCGGTTGAGGAGAGGGCTTATGCAAGGACGCTCAAGTTCTTCTCCTCGAGTCATGTCTCCATAGAGCTCGCTTTACACACAGCGGTTTTGGGTGTAGTTTGATTTGCTCCGTTAAAAGAAAAACTGTAATGCTAGCGCACAAAGGCTTTCTATACAACTGTGTGCTTACAATTTGAGGAAGAACCACAAATGTGTATGCTGTCCAAATATTGGTATACATCTGTATTGAATATGTTTTAAATTTTTACATTGGACAATTGTTATTAATTAATTTGATTTATTAGAACAGACTCATAAAAGTCAGACAAGTGAGACAAATTATTTATGGTATTTATATGAAATATGTTTTTATTAAAGCCAGTGCCAGGGGCAAGGGTTCGATTCCCGTACATGAAGCTTGCATGTTCTCCCCGTGCTTGGTGGGTTTTCTCCGGGTTCTCTGGTTTCCGCCAAATGTCCAGAAACATGCAGATTAGGCTAATTGGTGTTCACATACTGGCCGTTGTGTGTTTGTACCCTGCGCTGGAATGGCACCCCGTTCAGGATTTACACCACCTAGGTCTCTAGGTGTAAACCCCCCCCCCCCCTAATGTATACATGATGAGCGGTGTAGAATAACATTTAATGTATGAATGAATGAAGCCAGCGCCACTTTGTTCTTGATGTTTCTTGCTTCCAGAGGTATTGGCATCTGGCCACAATGGTGCACTACTTGTAAGGGTTAGACATGTATAAACCGCTTTTATAATTATAATTATAGCCCTAGTGAACATGTAGTGGTAGTCGAATTGTTTTGAGATGTTGTATTGTCTGTGTCTAATTGCAGTTAGGTCTGCAAGGCATCCTGTCGCAAGCCGAACCTCGGTCTTGAGGAGTTTGAACTGGCATTGGTATGACACTGGAATGCCTGGCATTGTTTTAATGTGTTGTAGCGCGTGCTCCATTACAGCAATCTTGTTTTTTTGTTTTTTTTTGTGTCAGTCATAAGGAACTTATACCTTAAATTATTGCCTTAGATTCTCCTTGCTGTGATTTTGTGCCATGCCTCCTGGGTTGTCAACGTGGCAGCTTCTGTTTAGGCATTTCCTGTTCAGGGAATTCTTGTTTTTCCACACTACTTGACAAATTGCAGGTAGAAAAAAAAAAAATACAGCAGAGATGCATTACCTGTGGTTTAAAATAAAAAAAAAAAGCCCTTTGCATTTCTTTAGTCGGTTTTGTTTGGGATTTGCTTTTCTGGCATTCAGCTCCAGCTGAGTGTAGCGTAACACGTTTACAAGCAGTCTGTTATGTGCTACTGTGAGTTTATTGCATTAACATGAAGGCCTAGATTATAACTGTATTAATACTTTAATTTCTGTATTATTGTGTGGCACAAGCTTATTCAATTTGAAGACCGTGCACAAGCTGGGCCCATCAGCCGCAGGGATGTTGTTTGACAACCTGGAACACAATCATGTGTCATAAACCGGCTCTCCAAGTTGTTGTTTTTTTTGTGTGTGTTACACTAAAGGCCAGCAGATTTAATGTACACATGCACGGAGTTTGCTTAGGACAGGAACTGCGGCACTGAAGGGAAAGAGCTGAAGGCGCACACGAAAACCAGCCAGCCCTTCTGCTGTCAAGCTAAATGAAACCATCTGGGATGCTTCTCGTTAACAGGCTGTACTCTCATGTCCTCACTGGAAAGCAAATGATTCTGGAGCATTTTGGCCCAAAAGCACTCATGCTCCCATTTGCCAAAAAAAAAAAAAAAAAAAGAAAGAAAGAAAGAAAACAGTGGGGGGTGGAATTTTTACAGAGGGGTGTGTTTTAAAAGCTGGGTTCATTTACGAGCCTTGATGATAGTTTTATAAGGAACCAGCATATGTAAGGCGCTCGCAAGCTGTCCTTCTACACTCAGTCTTGGCTCGAGAGTGATCGACGCTCTGATGCCGCCCCTTTTTGTTGCTGACTCGGGGTTGTTCAGGGGTCCTCTCTTTTTACTGTCATCCAGTTGATTTGTTTTATTTGTGTATGTGTTTTTTCCCTCCCCTGCCAACTAACTTGGGTCTGAATAGGCTCTAAAATCAGATTTATTCTTTTGCAGCATTTCTGCACTAGAGGGAAAGAGGTCATGAAATTAAGATTAAGAGAACGTTAACAAACTGACTTTTGCAAAAGACAAAAAAATACTCGAACAGCCATGTACTACGTCGGTTAGTTATGACGAGTGATCTGATTGGACGATTCCACATGGAGCATAAGAGCATTGGGGTTTAACTATGTGCATGGTTCTGCATCACTAACGATCGTTAGTTACGCGAAATGTAACAAAAAAAAAAAAAAACTTTCAAAACCAGTTATGGAATCATTTTCAGCAAGAAAACACATCTGATGACGTTATGTCATCTTAAACAACACTTGTTTCTCCTTAGTAGTTGCGTTAAGTCATTCTGAATTGCCTTTGAATCGCCTGTTTGTTTTTTCTGTTCATGGCTAACAAGAGCTACAAAGCTAACTAACTAGCTTCTAACACAAGGCTGAATCCCAAATCCCTCTCTAACCCCTAATCAAGGGCACTACTCGGTGTGTGGGACAAGGGATTCTACACTCTACTGTGTAGATTTGATAATCAACAGTGTTTGTGGAAGTGTTGTATAAAAGCAATATCACACTCAAGGTCATGCTGTATCGCTTTCACAAATAAAAATATGTGTAGATTGTATACTGTTTCTGCTGTTGAAGTCTTTTTGTTGTTAATTATTAATAATAATGATGAAAATCATACTTGCAGTAGTAAAATCAATAATGAAATCTGTAAATGTTTTATTTGTAATATTGATACCTACAGATCTTTAGCTCAAGTAGTGTAGAAATGCAGGTTTTCGACGCTTTCCTAGTGCATCTTGATACAGTTTACGGTTGTAGGATGTACCAGGTGTCTCTCATGAAGACCTTCGCAGGAAAACAAGACCAAATCTTAGCTCTGCTGCAGAGAAGTTCATTTAGAGTCACCAGCCACAGAAATCACCAATTAAAAACCAGCACCTCAGATTAGAGCCGTTATTAAGCTTTACAGAGCAGAAACATCTAAATATCAACCTGTTCCGAGGGGATTATTGTGTGTTTTGGATAAACGCCTTCAGTGTTGTTTTACAGAGTAGAAAGAAAGAAATATCAGGAAAGACCATGGAGTTGGAAGGGGTGTACAAACTTTTGACTGGTAGTGCATCTACACCGAGTCTAAGTGGACAGAGGTGTTATTGTTGAACTGTAAGGTGAACTAGACCTCATGCGTTGTAATCAGGAAAATTTAAGAACACATCCAGTGTACAGTACTTTTCCTTGATGCGATGGGCGAAACCACTAAAGGTACATCTTTTGTCCCTTTAGTTTGTACCATCCACCATTTAAAATGATTGAAAGCACATAATTCAAACTTGGCAACTTTTGAAGCTTTACTGCATATACTGCATACACCTTTCTAGGATACAGGCTAAGGTAACAAAAGACGTGTCCTTGATGGTACCAACAACAACAGAAAAAATCCCAATTTGGTACCTTTTACTTCTCATAGTGTATAGAACTACAACATAGTTTTGAGCATACACAAAATACACCATTACATCACTCATTAGGTGAATACACCAGCCCCATATACTGTAAACTTCAACACTTATAGACAACAGATTGAATTCCAAAATGGTCAAAAAGAAATGTTTTTTCTCTGTTCTATATTAAGACAGCAATCCAGCATGAAGCAAAGTCAATGAAGACATTTGAAACAGTTTTGCCATTTCCATCGACCTGATTTGAAGAAGGCAATTTAAGACGTTCGGTAAGATGATAATAGATATGTCAAGAAATGCAAATATTAGCCAAGCATCTGGTCGAATAATAAAACCCAGAGGATCCACGAGCTGCATGGAAGATATGCAGAGGTTGGAGAGAGAGAGAGAGAGAGAGAGAGAGAGAAATATTCGAGACTATTTATATCACATCTAGGGATGGAGATGAGAACCTTTTGAATTAATATAATTTTAAGCTCACAGTTAATATCCTAAAGTACAATATTTGACCGTTTATACCGATCAGCCATAACATTAAAACCCAATGATTATCTTCCAGGCACCTCTCAAGGGTAGGGTTGGGTATTGTTTTACCATATCGGTGCCAAATCGATACTTTAAAAATGGTACTGGTACCTAAACCACAGAAAATGGTGGATAACATTTAAAGAACAGATTTTATTCCAAAACAAATCTTTAAAATAAAGAATATATTTAAAGTATGATGGCACGGTGGTGTGGTGCTTAGCACGGTCGCCTTGCACCTCCAGGGACCGGGTTCGATTCCCGTCTCTGTGTGCATGGAGTTTGCATGTTCTCCATGTCCTTGGTGGGTTTCCTCTGGGTACTCCGGTTTCCTCCCACAGGCTTGGGCCCAAATTGCCCATAATGTGTGAATGAATGCGAGTGTGTGGATTGGTACCCTGTCCAGGCACCCTTAGTAATTTGTGGCTACAAGATACTATGTTGTGGTCATGACTTATTAAGGCATGGGAACGAGTTACTATGTTGTGGCCACGACTTACTAAGCTGTGGAAACGAGATAATATAATGTGTGGCCACGACTTACTAAGGTATGGGAACGAGATAGTATAATGCATGGCCACAAGATAATATCTTGTTCCCACACCTTAGTAAATATTATACTGCAGAATTATAATAAAAATAATATATAGTGGAACCTTGGATTACGAGCATAATTCGTTCCGGAAGCGGGCTCGTATTCCAAAACACCCATAAACCAAATAAAGCTTTCCCATAAGAAATAATGAAAACTCAAATTATTCGTACAAAAACAAATAAATACATAAAAATAATTGATACAATACATAAAGTAAAAATAAAAAAATTAGCCTGCACTTTACCTTTAAAAAAAATATAAATCCCAACAGATAAGTGTTTCCATTTGTGCGTGCAGACGCCGTGTGTGAGTGTGTGAGTGTGTGAGTGTGTGAGTGTGTGTGTATGTGTGTGTGTGTGTGTGTGTGTGTGTGGAATTAGCCCCTTCCCTCGCCTTGTCTTACACAGTAAAACTCCTCCTCCCTCCCTCCTAACACTGTTTTAATGGGAAAAAAATAAATCTGTCTGTCACTCGCGTGAGCGCATGCTAATGAAATCACTGCTGTAAAGTAAAAAAAAAACAAAAAATAAATGAACCAGCACCTTACGTTTAGAAAAAAATTGCGATAGTGCTGAGTTTTCTGTGTAAATAAAGCGTGTGCATGTGTGAAGCCGAGAATGTGTGTGTGTGTGTGTGTGTGTGTGTTGTGTGTGTGTGTGCGTGTGTGTGTGTGTCGGTGTCAAATTACACACATGAGACACGATGAAACAGAGAGGGAGACGTTGATTTATACCAGTAAGAGATGAGCACTAAGACCCAGGGGAGCAGGGGAGACGATTACCGACAATTCTGCAGCGCAAGAGAGAGAAATTGGCTCAGTTGTGATGACTTGCCGCTCGGTGTCAAAATAAAAGGTGCATACATGATACTCGGCACTCGTAAACCAATACTTTTGCTCGGTTTCCAATAAAGAATTTCTAAAAAATCTTTGCTCGTCTTGCAGAACACGTTACTCGCAATCCGAGGTTTGAGGAACATGAAAGGAAAGAGATCACAGGACTGACTCGGCCACCAAATTTCCCAGATCTCAATCTGCTCTAGGATATACTGTACAGTATAGGATGTCCTGGAAAATCAAGTCTGATCCATGGAGGCCTGTCCTCGCAACCTTCAGGACTTCCTGCGTATGTCTTGGTGACGGGTACAACAGCACACCTTCAGAGTCCGTGTCTCGATGGGTCGGAGCTGTTCTGGTGGTTCAAAGGAAACCTTGTTGTGTTAATGGCTGATCAGTGATAAATGATCGTTTGTAAAAATAAAAAACCTAGTGTGCCTTTGTGTTTAATGCATTCTTAAAGATAGAGAAACTAAGTTACAAAAATACTGTCGTGATTAACGATTAGATGCACAGCATGCGTCTCAGCTGTGATGACTTTCATAATGCAAAGATGTTTATAAAGTTTGGTTCCACTCTGACTCGTATGAAATGCCACAGCGGGGAGAACTGAGTACAGAGCAAAACTTTGACACGTCACTTCAGTCTGAAGAAGAGGGCTTTGTGTCCTCAAAGTCGATCTCGCAGAGTCTTTCCGAGTTAAGGGATTTGTGTGTGCCTGCACGATGAGCGAGGTGAAGAACAGGCCGTTATTAGGCACTGATTACCGAGTGGTTATGAAGCTGCTGTCATTAGAAAGGAGGAGCTCATAGTCATTAGAATAATGCCCTCCTTTTCTCTGTATTCTGCGGAGGAATCGGTATAATCATCAGAGGAAGATGTCTTGCTTGTAGTCAGTTGAGAAGGGGGTTAGGGTGGAGGGGCGACAGGTTTCTTTGGATGTGAGACACAATTATAGATGAGAACCAGTAAGTGTGTTCTTATAGACATTTCCTCCTTCTTTTATTCGCTCTTTTTTTTTTTTTTTTTTTTTTCCATCTGAGCTGCTTCAAGATTTCAGTATTCTGTATTAATCCATGTTAACCAATTTTGTTCAAATCAATAATGAACAACACAGACTTGACCAGACCTTGAATTGTTCCTTATAACAGCATGTTTGTAATAATGATTCATTATTAAATAATAAATAATTAAAGTGCTTTTTAAAAAAACAAATATCTGTAATTTACATTTAATGTTGTGGAATGTCATTAAGACAATTCTAAATGAACTCCTCCTCTGCAGTAGAGCTAAGATTTGGTCTCGCTTTCCTGGAAGGTCTTCATGAGAGACAGTTTCATCATGGAGCTTGATGGATTTTGCAAACGCACTCGACACACAATACTGTTCATGCAGGAACGTTCCAGAACAGCCGACCTTCATGTCTTAAAATAACAACTGACTGTTGTTGTTTTTACTTAATGCTATGTGTTATTTCATCGTTTAGGAAAAAATCCAGGAATGTAGAAAGAAAATCCATATTTAAATTCATACACAATTGCCGACAATTCTATCATCAACCTACATGTACTGTACATTTATACATGTATTTCTGCTTTATATAAGTTTTTTTTTTCTCCATAATTTAATTTTAAGTGAGTGCAAATCAAAAACAGAACCTCAAAATATGAATAATAAAGTTTGAATCATTTAATTTAATTTAATAGCTGCAAATATATTTTTTTATATTTGCCCAATAATTACACCAATGAGAATTCCACATTTTTCTTATTGTAGGTCTAATCTCAATAATTATATTTTTTTTACTAACATTCGGTGAGAATTATATAATTATTTAATACACTGCATGTTCAAAGTAGATTTACTCACACTTCTATATCCAACTTCCTTCTTTTACTTTCAGCCAATAAATAAATATATATTTAAAACTAACGTCTAACTACTGGACATTAATGTACTAAATTCATGTATGTGCACGCCATAAACACACAAATCATCGCAGTGATGTAATATTAATTCTTTTGGGTGTAGGATGTTGAGATGTGCCGAATAAGCAGATAGTGTGTGGATGGAACCCATGTGAGAATATGTGAGAACATATAGTATCTCGTTCCCATGCCTTAGTAAGTCGTGGCTACAACATAGTATGTAGTTCCCATGCCTTAGTAAGTCGTGGCCACAATATAGTATCTTATGACCATGCATTATACTATCTCGTACCCACACCTTAAAGTCGTGACCTCAACATATTCTCTCGTTCCCATGTCCTAGTAGGTCGTGGCCACAGCATAGTATCTCGTCCCAATGCCTTAGTAAGTCGTATGAAAATTTGCGAGTTGATTTTGATGGCTCTGCACTGGTTAGGGGTGGGGTGTAAAAGCCATAATTACAGTAGCTGTGACTAACTGCATGTCTCTTCATGGTACTCAGTGGCATTGTAATGTCTCATAGGTGCAATAGCTTCATTGCCTTTTATGGCGCGTTGCTCTCCCACATGACATGCATTGTGAGATATCATTGCGCATTTAAATGAACTTAGACTTGAGGGAGTGTGATTCCCCCCCCCCCCCCCCCCCCCCCCACTAAGTGTCCTTTGATGTTCACAATTGAGGACATGTTTATGTGCCGAGCGTTCCTCTGAATGGCTTCGTTCCGTTCCCTCGCTGCTTGTTTGGTTTATAATTTGGTGACCGTCTTTGGTGTTTGAATCTCCTCGAGTCGTCTTCTCGCCTTGTTTCATTCTCCGTTTTCTCAGAACCCCCCCCCTCTGTCTCCTCATCTCCTCAGTGCGCTAGTATATAAACCGTGGTCCGACTCATCCTGTTCTGTGTCTTTCTCGGATTTTAAAGGCGTTGAGTCAGAAACGAGGACCGGGTTCCAGTTCCAGCTGCCAAGCGAAGAGCTCGTCTGGCCCACGTCCATTTTATGGAGAAGACTCAGTCTGATCACGTCCACCTACGCAGGAGACCCTCATTCTCTTCTTCCGACGTAGCGTGGCTAAACATAGCACGCAGCCAGAAACTCATTGTAGGCGGTTTTTAAATGTCAGTAAAAATTTGATATGTCCTTTGACGCATCTGTTGCTCAGTGACAGGCCTGGAAGCGCTGCTGTTGTGTTGTTGCTATGCCTGTTTTGCTTTTTGTTTTGTTTTTGTCCAGCGATTTTTATTGTGAAAGTGTCCGATTTCAATCAAGCTTACTAAATAATAAGGACAGGTTCTCGCTCTTTTTTTCCTTCCCTGTTGCTTTTTATTCCGTCGTCATGCTTTCTTTGGTCTTTGTAGGCTCGGTAACCATTGCGCCCATTAAAGCCTCCTCGGAGTCTTTCCACCTACTCTTCCTCATTCAGGTGTTTCTCTCTCTCTCTCTCTCTCTCTCTCTCTCTCCATTTCCACATTACGCTCTCTGTGGAAAAGGTGGTTGGCAATTGTAGAGACCTGATTTGTTAGGGAGCTTTAAGCAGGTTTGCACACATGCAGCACACACTTTGCTCTAAATAACCGTCTGGCTGTCAACAAGCGGTGCTGGCGTAAATGCTTTTGCAGAGCAGGAAAATGGTCACGTCAGCATCACTCTACCGGCTAACCTAGTTTATAGAGAACAGAGACTGGGAGAATTTTACAGAGAGAGAAAGAAGGCGAGCGGGCTGCCTTTCTTTGCGTCATCAAACGAGAAAAATAAAAGTTTCATAAGATTCCTGTTGTTTATCACACCTGAATGCTGTATCCATGCGAGGCTTCTGATTAAATGAACGTGCAACGTCTTCTGTGTAGATGGCACTACAAATCCAGTGTTTATCCCTTACAAAGCGAAGTGCCTCGAGCCAAAAGGCAAAAAAATGCCAAATATCAATGAAAATTCATGGGACTTGGATTACCCACTCCACCCCAGCAATGTCATTAAGAAACAGGAACTGTTAAGAAAGTCGATGAACTTCATCTGACCTTGATGATTATGCTACTGTACCCGGGGGGGGAAAAACAATCCAGTTAAGTTCCTTTCATTCGTATTTTTCTTCTTAATGTATTGTAGGACAAGGTTGAGTACTGCACTCTAACGTCTTTACATGTATTTACAGATAGACTGGCTCATTGGCTGAGTTTCATTTTTGAATTCACACATTAGCTGCACTCATTAGGCGTCTTGAAGTAGTTCTGTGTAAATATTAGTTCTGTCAGTCGATTAAAAATTGTAATCTCGTTAATCACAGTCATAATCTGTGATTTATTCCAGATTTAAAAAAAAATACACTGATTTGCTTGTATTATAAACGTGCATGGTGGAATAAAGAAATGCATGACGAACTGGTCAGAGGAAACAGGATTACGCAGTTTTATAACATCTCAAACATTAACATGTAACAAATCTGGGTAGTATGGCGGTGTAGCAACCCAATGACGGCGGAGATCGAACCCGGATACTCGGAGGTCTAAAGCCTTAGCCGCCTGAGCCACCACTCCCACGTCTTACAATTAGTGCATTCTTTTAAAAAATAGTTCGACTTGAGAGTAGCTGGAGCACACAACTGTCGTTTTATCCGAGCTAGAAGCGTTTTATAATGAATCCTGATGTTCCGCACACCTGGTGATGTTTCCTCAGTCATATAGTCTCATTATCCATGTTAAACATATCAATATCACACACTTTTAAGTGATTATGGGAAGCCACCAGGGTGAAACTTGGTCATATGATTAATTTCTGTAAAAAAAAAAAAAAAAAAAGGAGTTTCCTACAAGTCTACCTGAGCCTTAAATAACAAACTGGACTGTTGTACTGAACTTCCAGCCTCGTAACACACAGTATGACTGCAGATCAATCCCTGCTGACCGTTATAACCCAGATGAGGATGGGTTCCCTGTTGAACCTGGTTCCTCTCAAGGTTTCTTACTATTTCCCTCAGCACCATCGTCCTCGGCTCGTTCATCAGGGACGATCTGATCATTTTCATTCATACATGTTAAAAAGCGCTATACAAATAAAACCGAATTGAATTTAATTGAATCCTCGGTAAAAACTCATCTTATTAGCCGTGTAGTTACTGTTGGGGTTCGTTGCTAAGTGACCCGGAAGTAGTTTGCTACTCAGTTCTTTGTCTCTGCAGGCCGAGCTTTGATGAGGCTGACGGACAGGAAGCTGGAGAGGATGGGTATCATGCAGGAGAGCCAGAGACAGTTTATCCTGCAACAGGTCCTGCAGCTCCGTGTCCGAGAGGAGGTCCGCACCCTGCAGCTCCTCACACAAGGTACAGTATGCACACACAAGTGCAACACGTTCTGATATTATAAATGAACCCGTGTGGTAGCTCAGCAGGGCGCAAGGATCTTGGTTACTGATCAAAAAGGGGTTGTGGTTCAGGCCCTAGGTCCGCCACGCTACTGTACCAGTATTGGGTGATGCTCTTAACCTGGGCCGTTCTAGCGGTGCTTTATCATGGTTCTCTAACCCCAATAAGCTGGGATATGCAAAGAATAGAATTTCACTGTGCTGTAATCTACTGTAAGTGACAAAAGCTTCGTCTTTATGGTTTGCATTAAGAATTCTTTTCTCAGTGTAGAGCTGTACTAAAATGTACTGCAAAAAAAAAAAAAAGGTCATTTTGAGGCACAACGATCTTAAATGAAACCAAGATGTATTTCGTAAACGTTTTAAAAACGGATGAAAAACATAAAGTGATGAAACTTGCGGTACTGTGCGAAAAAAAAAAAAAAAATGAATAGGGGGCCTCCGAGTGGCGCAGTGGTTAAAGCGCTCGCCCTATCATCCGGAGATCGCTAGTTCGAATCCCGGATGGTGCTGAAACCTCTCGCAGCCGGTCTGGAGAGAGCTGATTGGCCGAGCTCTCTCAGTGGGAGGGATGAGAGGTACTTGAGATATGAGAGCTCCCACATTAATCACGGCTCTACAGCCAATCAGGGGCGTCTGTGAGCTCGCGCAACGGAGGGAGCGGATAGCGCTGTCCTCCGAGTGTGTTACGCCGCCTCCAACGGTGCGCGAGCGAGCAGTTCGAAAAGATGCGGTCGGCTGGCGTCACGTGGTTCGGAGGAAAACACGCGATAGTCTTCGGCCCTCCCGGCTGAGCGGTAGTAGTAGCCTTAATGTGGGAGCCCCCTAGTGACGGGGAGGAATTGGGCACGACTAAATTAGGGAGAAAATCGGGGGGAATAAATAAATAAATAAATAAATGAATAGATAAAATTATAGAAGAATATTTGCATGCCTGTAAAGAAAGCAACAGATTACAGTACATGATGTACAGTACCAGGTTTCAGCTGGAAAATGAAAACCTGGGTTTAATGTAGGCTCCTGGGTTTTGCATGTAAAGGAACGAGGGTGACCAAGATGTTACCAGAACAACTCTTTTTCCCGAACACCAGAAGAGCATATTCTCCAGCACTCTAACAGCAGTTTGTACACATCTGTATCTAACACTACTGATTATTTTCAAGCAAAGAGTTTTCACACAAAATAAATAGTGCTCGTTATAAAAGTTTATCTAGAAATGTTTTCAAAGGTATCTTTACTTATGGCATTTTTTTTTTTTTTTTGTATATTGCCAAGATATTTGCACAGGACTGTACAGTAAATAAAACAGTTGTTACAGTCAGGTTTTACTGAGTGTGCTGGAGTGTGAGTTTTTCTAGTAACGTTGTTACACTCGGTCCTTTCTATTTTCATAATAAACGAAACAATAAGTGCAAGTCTGGCATTTTGGCAGCAAAATACAGAAACATGGGCTGGCTCACAACAACTTTTGCGTCGTACTATATGATGGAAAATGATGTCACAGAACCCATGGCACATTAAACCCAGACCATCTTACAATCAAGCTAACCCCAGATAAGGGATGATAAGTACCCTGAACCATAGAGGGGGCCCAAAAAATGTATCCACACTTCAACATGAACGATATCGGCCTCTTTTCTGACGGTCACATGATGGCGTCAAGGATGGTGCGACTATACTGACATCTCTAGAGGAAACATAATGCTTCACACTCCTGCCATTATTCAATCCAAGTTTTTTTTATTAGTTTTTTTTTTTTTTTTAAACAGGGCATAGATAACGACTTTTGTAGTGTGTATAGATTTTCTTGGGCCGCTCTGTATTTAGAAAGCTTCGGACTTGCTAGGATAGATGGCCAAGAATCTGCTACAGGCTGCAGAGGGAACCGTTTATATCATCATTGAGTAAATGAGCTGCAGGTGAGTCAAATGAAACGAGTAACCATGGAAACAGCTCAGCATTCAGTATTCAGGCCCCAGGAACATTCGCTTGTAAGTGTGATACGTGGATGTGGCACCAAAAGCTACGTCTCGAAAAACTTACAATTTCAGCGCGTCCCTACTGGAAAACCCGGGGCATGTCCGGAATTTTCAATGTGAGAACAGAAAGGCTTTAATAAGAGTCTGTATTTTACATTTGCACATTGTGTCTATAGAGCAAAGGAATTCAGGAAAAAATGTGTCAAGGACAAACTCTATAAATTGAATTCCTTAGAAATAATGACTGGCAGTAAATAAGACTTGTTCATTTAAAATGCTTCTGGTTTATTCGCCGCTTTAGTGGCGTCTGTTTTGAACTTGTACTTTTCTATAGTCTTTAAACATTCTGCTTTGTTGTTGTTGTTGTTGTGTTGTTTTACTAATCAAACCAGAAAGGATCAAAAGATAACGAGATGCCGTGAGTAATTTATAGCGATCTGCTTGATTTCCCACGGTTGAGGTTCTGTTAATTTGTCATTTTGTTTAATTAAAAACTAAAAAAAAAATCAGTTTTAAACAATGCATATGCTAGCCCATTTCAGGCCCATAACATGAACATACCCAGTAGTTATGGAAGTACCTAGTGGGTATGTTCATGTTATGGGCCTGAAATGACTTTAGATGTAGTTTGTGGAAAATTTCTGGCAGCTTCTCCAGCGACAAGAATACTACATCGCGATACTAGTGCGAGATTTAATAAATAAATACACGAGTGAAATGAATAATAATAATTTCATTAAACAAATATTTTCCCATCACTCACTCTACACGGCCACTGCAGAAGAAGTGCTTTATCCGAAGGCGCAAAATTGATGCTTTTCAGAAAAGTTCTGAGTCACTTTCTAGATCGGCTAGATATCGGATATTTGTCCTTGCGACTTGAATGAGGACATCAGATTCATGTGACTTCTGGCTTGTGTGTGTGCATAGAGCGCTTGCTACTGAAGTCAGTCAGCACCAGCAGCACAGGGATCTCATACTGTAGCAGTGCTACAGTAGCAATGCAGCTAAAGTGTCTGGCTTTCTTCCTTCTTCTTGACCTCACAAATTACAACTGATTAACTACTTGCAAAATCCAAAGTGTGTGTGTGTATATATATATATATATATATATATATATATATATATATATATATATATATATATATATATATAGCACTCATATTCTCCAGCATGCTCAGTAAAACCTAACAGCTGTTTTACTTAGAATACTGCACACATCTGTATCGAACACTACCGCTTATGTTCCAGCAAAGAGTTTACACACCAAATATCGACCGTTTATTGTTTATTACTAGGTGCTTTTTATAGAAGTCTCTTTTAATGTACTGTAGAAATGTTTTCAAAAGCATCATTGCATATAGTATGTGAACGTAGCCATATACCTTATTCTGGTTTTGTAAGAATAGCTGCGCTACTGTAGGTGTATGAAGCATTCCAGCCATCACAAATTAGTCCATGGACTTGTATTCTTGTGATGCCTTTTTACATTTGTTAAGAAGTTTGGCAGCAGTGTTGTGTAATATGGTTGCCATGTTTTCCATATCAATGTTATGACGGCTTTCTGATCCGGCCAAGAGAATTATTGTAGTACATTCTAGTTTCGTTAAATGCGTTTCTGAAGGGCAATTAAGAAATTAAAAACAACAATAATCTGAGTGTAAAAGTTTTTTGAAGACTATTTGCAAAAATGTGTGAATTTTCCCCAAGTAAAGTGATTTTTGGGGACGCCTTGTGAAATTGTATAACGGAGAATGGAAGATGTGGATTTGATGACCACTGAGCTTCATTCATTCGGCAGACGCACTTATCCAGAGTGTAATTTTTTTTTTATCTCATTACACATCTAAGCAATTGAGGGTTTAAGGGTCTTGCTCAAGGGCCCAACAGGGACAACTTGCTGGTTGTGGGATATGAACCATAATCCAATGCCTTAATCACTAAGCTACTCCTAGGGTGGGGTGTAGGATGAATTTATTCATCCATCCTAATGAGGACTTACTTTAGCTTCTGTTGAAACCTTTCCTTTCAGCTCATATCATTCCATCTTTACCTTCTTGACCAAACTTACTGCCTGTTGACGAATAATCCATAAGAATAGACAGCAATGACAAAAAAAGGTGCATTGTTGCATCAGTTGCTATTTATAGTCACTGCAGTGTAACCAACCATTTTATTCGGCTCACATTTTAGCAAAATGCACTCGCAGGCTAGAGTAGTTAGCGTAAATATTCCTTCTTCACCGACGGACCTCGTGCCATTACGGCGCTTCCACAGAATCACACGACTGGACAGCAATTAACCTTTACGGCTCATTGGTCCTTGAAAGGAAAATAATTAGAATACGGTTCAGTACAGAGCATGATTGGAACATAATGGCTTTATCAGTTACACTCAACCAAGCAGCAGAAGCCAGCCTCTTATTGTTCATGGCTCACGTAGCTGGCTACTGTGCAGAAAGAACGGATTCGCTGTCGTCCTTCACGTCACTCCTGTCATCTCTTGGCCTGACCCAGCTGGAGTTCGTGCAGCCACTGATGCGGATCAGAACGTGATCGTGATCGTGACGCGGACTGGTGGGCGGCCGACTAAGAATAGCAATCTCCTACCATTTCCCGAGGACTTTTTAATGAGATTGGGATTAATTGAATTATCTTTGCACAGTTGAGGTGTTCCACCAGCAGCTTTCCGCCTTCAGGAGGAAGAAAATATGCTCTGGTCCAGGACCTTACATGAACTATTTCTTTATCAACATGTCTAAATTGCATTTAAAATTAAATTTAAATGTCATCTGAATAATGCACGTACCCCCGGGAAAGGAACTTATACCATTCCGTTCCAAAAATAATAACTAAACATTGAGAATAAATAACAGGTTATGGGCACGAATGCCATATCGCCATGAGACTGGTTTGAACAGATGGCATGGACCGCAGAGGTTCAGCTGTGTGTCAGACTTATGCAAACTGCTTATTCCTAATGAATTCGATGCACATACCTTTCATAAATGTTTTATATAATACCTTGAGATCTGTATCCATGACTACATCAACTAATCATCCACTTCAAGGCAATGTGTGGTTAGAATAGGAAAAAAAAAAAAAATAGCATTCACTTATTCCCAGCCACAGCCTGCATAAAGAGCAAAGGAGGATTCTGACTTGGTGTAAGAGCGGTTTCCCTTCTACAGTACATACATATTTTATATTTTTTTATTCACAGACTTAGCCAAAATTTAACATCAAGCACAGAGGGCACTTAATGAGATTTGACTGGAATCGGGTTAAGGACTGACCAACACATTATTAAAACCTGCGAAGACTCTGCTGGACCTTCAACTCCGTGGGAAAAAATGTGGTCAGAAAAAAATTAATGAATGGAGATCACTTAAAGGCTTAGTTAAGATGCACAGGAAGAAAAAAAAAACTGTCAGGAGAAATCACAGCTATGTTCTATAGTGAAAGTCGGAGCATTTCCACATGCACAATGTGACGAGAACTTACACGATTGTGGCCAGAAGAAATCCGACAAAGTCAGCTGACGACCTGAATGTACTGATGGACCAGGGTATCTCATCTATGGAGCTTTTCTGCTCTGATGGAACGGGCATATTCCAGGATTGAACTTGTGAGTGTGTACCAGATCGTTAATGTCGCAAATACAATCTACTTAGACGTGATTTTTGAGATGATTTCAGGCTTGAACCTCTTTTTACGATTCTGTTTTTAACCATCCTTGATGTCATATCATTTTTTTAGCTTGTTTAATCAGTGAAAAACATGATTAATCAATAAGAATATATATATATATATATATATATATAATATATATATATTTTTTTTTTCCTTTTTATGAGAAAGCTACCAGCCAGCTATCTATAGCCAGGGCCAAAAGTTTTTGAAAATGACAAAAATGTAAATTTGCACAAACTCTGCTGCTTCAATGTTTTAAAATCTTTTTGTCAGATGTTACTCTGGTGTACTGAAGTATAAGTACAAGCATTTCTTAAGTCTCAAATGCTTTTATTGACAATTACATTAAGTTCCTGCAAAGAGAATATACTGCAAATATTTGCAGTGTTGATTCCTCTTTTTCAAGATCTCGGACCTTAATTCGCCCTGGCATGCTGTCAATCAACTTCCAGGCCACACCCTGACTGATGGCAGCCCATTCTTGCATCATTCCTGATGGTCCGAATTTGTGGGTTTGTGTTTGTCCACCCGCCTCTTGAGGATTGACCACAAGTTCTCACAAATTGTGATTAAGGTCTGGGGAGTTTACGTTTATGTTTTGTTCCCCAATCCGCGTAGTTTTCGCTCACCCTGGAAAGGGTATTGTTCATCACCAAACTGTTCTTGGATTAATTGTAGAAGTTGCTCTCGGAGGATGTTTTGTACCATTCTTTATCCATGGCTGTGTTCTTAGGCAAAATTGTTAGTGAACCCACTAACTTAGCTGAGGGGATACCCCTCCAAGTAAATTAAATAACAAATTCAAGCCATCACTGTTTATTGTTAATGTCTGGCCAAATGGTGGCTTAGAGTTTAGCCTTGGTGGTCAGGGGTGCTGTAAGGGGAATTGGGATAGGGCGAGTAAGGATGAGGGTGGGAGCCCTTAAAAAAGGCTATGAGCATTGAAAAGGCTTGGCTTCATCAAGGTGTGTGTCTAGAATATTATACTTTTAAAGGTCGAAGAATTTCTAGTGGTGCCCCTGATTATTGCTTGCACCTCCAGCGTTGGGGGGAGCATCAGGTACAATATAACCCCTGGAGGGATCTTCTCCACCCATGAAGTTACTGTAGTTCCAGGCTTTATTTCCAAGAATTCACTTCTTCACAGTTACCTTGTCTCAGCTGCAGTCACCTGAACCAGGTTTAGTTTATTAGGTCGTTAGCCTGTCTATAAATAGCCTTTGCTCTGCATCTGTTCTGTTCAGTTCCTGGTGTTGTCATGTTTATGTTCTTGTTCTTGCCCGGTTCACGTCTGTGAACACCCCGTACTTAACATGACGCTCTGGTCTGATCGTGTGGAATGGTGTGTGCATGGTGGGATTCCTCCTGATACTCTGGTTTTCTCCACCATTCAAAGACATGCATGATGGTTCTGATTGGCATTTCCAATTCGACCTGTTGTGGTGTATAATGGTTTGTTTAGTGTGTGCATGCATGTGGGCGGCCACAGTCCTCAGCCATGTGACTTCCCCTTAAACAGATACTGCTGTCATATGAAGTCATAGGTCATTGTGCTCAGACATCGCTTGAATGTACTGTACAAAAAGACGACGGTAATGTCTAGTAATTTACTTTGTGAGATGATCTTCGTATATCCTGATATCAAAACTAAATAGTTTAGCAAGGTCATCTATCTTTAATCGCACCGGACAGCAAGCTTCACCGCACACCATCAAAACTCATTAATCATACTCAGTGAATGGCACTAATGCGAAAAATGGCAAATAGGCTCCGAAAGCTAGAGGAAGGGGGGGGAGAGGAATGCTCTGCACTTTGCAGTGATTTACACTAATCATCATAAAACTTTCAACTCTTTAACATACTTAACTTCCAGATGTGTAAAATACCTACAGGCCATGAAGGGCTGCCTGACCTTGAATGCTTAATGTCAGAATGCTTAAAAAAAAAAAAAAGGTTAGGATTTTTTTTCCCCCTCATGTCTCCAGGGTGAAGTAGGTGTGGTGTAAACATCTCTCACATTGTAAGATGTGTTAAACGCGGTAGGGTTTGATGTGGTTGTCTTGTGCGTTGGATCATATCATGTGTCAGTGTAAAGTCAGAGCTGTAATATCAATACTAGATATAAAATTTTAAAAAAACTTCACGTTTTTCTAAATGCTCAGATTTCCTTGTATTATAAACGTGCAATGTTGGAATAAAGAAATGCATGACAAACTTGTTTGAGATATTACAGTTTTAAACTGCATGTTTCCTCTAACATTAACATTTAACAAATGTTGAATAAAAAAAATCTTTGGAAATGGACCGGCACTACAGTACATGCAGTGTCGGGGTAGGATGGGCGTATGCGGATCCTCGGACAAACAACCTAGAGTTTTAACCGCCTGGGCCACCGTTCCCACATCTTACATTTATTGTATTATTGAGAAGAAGAAAAAAAATCCCCTTCAGCGTAGTTCAAGCACACAGCTTTGGTTTTATTATCTGAACTTCCATGTAGAAGCTTTTTATAATGAAACTTGCCGTTCAGCATATCTGGTGATGTTTGCTCAGTCATCCTATTATTCACGTTAATTATTGGTCTAATTATAATTATGGGAAGCCATGAGGGTCAAACTTGGTCATATGATCAATTTGCGGAAATTTTATATATATATATATAATTTAGATGAGCTTAAAGATTGTCATGATGACTACATTTGTTTGCTTCTTATCGCAAAAGCGTCTATTTTAAGTTGTGTATGTATGTGTGTGTGTGTGTGTGTGTGTGTGTGAAGGCTCGAGGGATGTGAAGTAAAATGGGTGTTCCTTGCTCTGGGCGAAAAACTGATTGGTGTTATTATCTGACAAAGCTTACGGCTTTGCTCTGGAAAATTCTCCTTGTGTCCTTTAGAAGGTCAGATTAATTTAATTTTTTTTTTTCCTCCCATAGAGAGAGTATCTGAGTACTGGGGTTCGGGAAGCTTTGATTATGTCTTG
Organism: Clarias fuscus; assembly: GCA_030347435.1. NCBI lineage: Eukaryota > Metazoa > Chordata > Actinopteri > Siluriformes > Clariidae > Clarias > Clarias fuscus. The sequence continues at coordinate 33,352,203 of CM059215.1, read as the reverse complement.
CCAATTTGAGGGAAAAAAATGAAAGTGCCAAAGAATAGTATTTCATCTGAAGTCTCTATGAAGTGATATTGCATATTGCAAGTTCTGCTTGAGACATGAATATAATAGGAATCGATTGTACCGATGTGCGAGTGCGGAGGTTGGGGTTAAAGCGGGCGTGGTCCTTGCACTGGTTACTAAGGGTTCTAGATTGTGGGGAGTTGAATATGACGCATAGTGCGAGTGCAGCGTTCCTGCAGTGAATTAGTGTTACAAAGTGTATAAGGTTGCTTGTTAATTACTGTGTATAGGGTTCCCTTTTTGATTTTTTTTTCCTGGAAGGAGAACGCTTGAGCAGAGTAACGCTGCAGGTCTGTAAGTGCTCCATGAAACAAGTTTGAGTTATAAAATAATCTGTATGACACTCGAAAAGCTATAAATAATGTCGGTGTATAGGAAGAGAGAGCCTGGTACTGTATAACTGCCATGGTCAGAGATATGTGTGTGTGTGTGTGTATTTTCAGAAATATTTCCTTATTTCCTTCCACCCACTTCAGACTAAAATACCCCGGACATGACGAGGTAAGAGCTCTTCATTTCCAGCTATAAGATGCATGTTCTTTATTAGTCACGGAAGGCTAATCTTAGTTCTGCCACTTTGGGCTTCCTCCTGCTCTGTTCTGTGACACGGGAATAGACGATGCAAAGGTCAGTTTCATGTAGGAGTCTTATACTGTAGGGGTGTGTGGGTGGAAATACAGTATGTGCGCGCGCGTGCACGGTGGGCTCTCAAGGACAGTAAGCTCTCCGAGAAGCCAGCGCGATGAGGCACGTGACACGTGATGCGCACACGGACCTTAGACAGATTGGGTTCACACACAGAGGTCGCACAGAAGCAGGAGAACACACACACTTACCGGTCACCCGTACACTTTAACATATGTATATAGGGCGGGTATATTTATAAAGCGACAGTATAAGGAAACCCCGCTTCTGGAGAGTCCTAGATATTGAAGGCACTCATTAAATGAATAGGAGGGCAAAGTACAGAAATCCTGCGTCTGAGTAGAAGTACAGATTCTCTAAGGCGAATATCACTCAAGTAAAAGTAAAAGACCTCCATTCACGTGTGTACCCGAGTAAAAATATGGACGTTTGTGTGTATATATTATATGTATATATTTCAGTAATTCAATTAAAAATGTGAACCTTTTTTATAGGTTTTCGTTTCGCACACTGATGTATTTCAAGTGTTTATTTCTTTTAATTTTGATGATTATGGCTTACAGCTAATGAAAACCCAAAATTCAGTATCTCAGAAAATGTGAATATTCCTTAAGACCAATAAATAAATAAATTCCCTCCCCTCTGAGAGAGCTCGGCCAATCAGCTCTCTCTAGACCTCCGGCTGCGAGAGGTTACAGCATCACCCGGGAATCGAACTCGCGATCTCCGGATGATAGGGTGAGCGCTTTACCACTGCGCCACTCGGAGGCTCCATAAAAAGATTTTTAACACAGAAATGTTGGACTACTGAAAAGTAAGAACATGTTCAGCACTTAATATTTGTTTGAGTCTCCTTTGTATGAATTACCGCAGCAATGCGACAAACAGGACTGGACAGTTGCTCAGTGAGCCAAAGTCCTCTCTTCAGATGAAAGAACATTTTGTATTTCATTTGGAAATCTAGCCTCCCATCTCGAAAGCAACCTTGTACTCCGCTTCAAAAACTAACATTTTAATACATATTATAGTTGATACTTATTAGTGCTGTCAGTTGATTTTAAACATTTGAATTTAGTTAATCACAATCATAGTCTATGATTTAAAAAAAAAAAAACTCAGATTTGTTTTTATTATAAACGTGCAATGTCGAAATAAAGAAATGCGTGACAAACTGGTTCTGGGAAACGGATTATGCAGTTTTACTGTATAATCTCTCAAACATTAAAATTGAACAAATATTACATTAAAATCTCTGGAATGGGATCAGCGCTGCATGCAGTGGCAGGGTAGTATGGGGCGTGGCAAGCCACCAGTGACGGGGCTCAAACCTGGATCCTTGGATCCAAAAATCAACAAGCTATATCCTGAGCCACCGCTCCCATGTATTACATTTGATTTATTCTTGTAAAAATAAAAACAGTGCCTCTTGTAGGTAGCTCGCGCACACAACTTTGCTTTCATCCAAACTTCCATCAAGAAGCTTTTTATAATGAAATTTGCCATTCAGCAAACCTGGCGAAGTTTCCTCACTCATCTTATTATCAGCATGCCATTATCGCACTTATGGGAAGCCATTAGGGTCAAACTTGACTTGGTCATATGATTAATTTGCGTCAAAAAAGAAAATTAATAAAAAAACAGTAATGTAATGTGTTAAAATTTCTATATGAATCACATGCTTTAACACATTAATACTGACAGTTAAACAGTTTTAAATGTATACTGTATATTGTACTGCACAGAAACTTTGAGGATTTTTCTCCGATTGACAAGCTTTCTTCAGACAAATAAAGGTCGACCTTTTGACTAAAACCTTTCTAATCCTGCATGGAGTGTGAGAATACAGGAGCTCGCCTGGATGGTCTTTAGTACTGTAGGTGGCACTGTTTTGTGCTAATCCATGTCCGTGAAAATAACATAATTCTATATTACTGGTGAACGTCAGGGTATAATCTGAGATTTAAGAAATGCTAACAGTCTGTCATAGGACCTGGGTGTGACTTTGAGTCTGGTTTGAAGAGAAAATTGTGTCTGAGCACAATGACGGCGCACTCGAGGCTCTCATGAGATCTATTCTGGAGACAAAAGGTACATTTCTTCAGAAATTGAGGCTAGTGATAAGTACAGAGTCTACCTATGATGAAAATTGTAGCTTATCTCTCAACTGTATCTAGCCATCACAAAAAAGAGAGGGATGTCTGGAAGTAAAGACTATATATGGGGGCGGGGACATAAACCTGATGACCGAGACAAGCTTTTGGACCAGAATACAGATTTTCAGCACACAACAGAAGAAAACGGTATTAGTTTGTTCTTCAGGGCAAAACTGCTCATGGTTCAGACCAATGATGTATGGAAAGCTTCTCGAAGAAGAGATTTATTTATTTTTATTTATTTTGGTGTATTAAGTAAGAATTTACATCACATGTAGGACAAAAACACAAAAAACACTGGGGACAACCGAAATTTCCTATGATTCGAGTCAAACGGTCATTGAAGCACGACGGATTTAATAATAAACATCCGAAGAATCTAGAACAGTTTAATTATCTTGGGTCACTAGTCAAAGCACTTATTTTAGGAATAATTTTCCCAGTCCTTCTTTTTAATAACTTACAATTTTGTGCAATTATTTCAGCTTTGTTGTAAGTTACATGGCAGGTCCATTGGCACAGCAGGTAGCGTTGCTGCCTCGCATTTCCAAGGTTAAATCGTGAGCTCTGGCATTTCCGTGTGATCTACAGTAGCAGTATCCATGTGGGGGCTACTGCAGGGTCTCTGCTATGATCTGAACTGCATGAAGATGGTTTGGCTGCTCTAAAGTGAGAGTGACACTGGGTTCATTCCTGAGATTCACTGCGACACTTTGGTTTGCAACCTTGAAGGCAACACCATGAAACTATTTTGTTTGTTTGTTGGTGGCACGGTGGCATGGTGGTTAGCACTATGGCCTTCCATCTCCAGGTCCGGGGTTCGATACTCGCCTCGGGGTCTGTGTGCATGTTCTCCTCGTGTTTGGTGGGTTTCCTCCGGGTGCTCCGGTTTCCTCCCACAGTCCAAAGACATGGAAATAAGGCTGATCGGGGTTTCCTTCTTTTTTCACGCCACGCTACGGCTATATTCATGGCGAGAGTCTGTTTTGTTATTCATTATTAAAACTAGATAAAATGTTTTAAATAATTTTTTTTTTCTTTCAAAGAACTTTAAAACTACATTTGGATTGGTGTTCCAAAGTTGCCCGTAGTGTGTGAATGAGTCTGTGAGTGTCTGTATTAGAATTTGCAAACTAACACAATTACTGTAGCTATACTCGGTGTATTACAGTACAGTGTTCTTTAGCATTGAACGTTTTACGTTAAAGGAGCGAGCAATGTGTGCCATCTTTTCACCTCGCTCCATTTTCTCAGTTAGGATTTCACTTTCATCTCCATTGTTATTGCTTGGTGCTTCTTAGCAGTACTAGCTTCATCGACGCTGCTTTTATCCTCGCTTCTGGACTTCCCGGGTTGCACGCTGCACGCACGTGACATGGAACGCCGGACATGTGATCCGTTCGTAACTTGGAATGTTTGTATGTAGGGGACTAACCGTACTAGGAGGAAACCCACAAAACAGGGGGAAATATGCAAACTCCAGGCACGCAGACCCGAGGCAGCGATCCAACCTTCACCCCTGGAATTGCGCGGCGACAGTGCGCTAATCATGACACCGCCATTTAAATATTTAAAGCTTTTCAATGAACAACATTATAAAAACAATTCTGTTCTTTAGGAAAGCCGTTAATCTCATGTGAAGAAAACTATATATAAAAGAATGAAGAATTTGGATCGATTGCATATTCTTTTCATCATTTTCATCTGAAGCGCAAGGATATTCTCCACTTATTAATAAATTCATCGAGGTTTAAAGGTACATCAGTTTAAAAAAGGAGAAGAACAGAAAAGGACTATGTAATTATCATGGATAGCATGACACTGATTCCAACCGTGATGACCCAACTTTTTTGCAAAACTTAATAATGAGTCTGGCTACATCAGCGGCTCCTTGTCTTATCAGAGAAGACTTTAATCTTTTCCTGGATGGATCATTAGATCGCGTAGCCCTTAGGACATTCACCCCTTCAAAGTCCGCTCTAATTCTTAATCAAACGCTTAAAAGATCCAGGGCCGAATGACATTTCCACATGTTCAGTGCTTCTCAAAGGAGAAATGACTTTGTCCAAATGTGCATAGTTCTTATCCTAGACTCGTTATATTCCAGGACATGAAAGTAGTGATTATTAGAATACAATGTGTGCACCTTGCTGCCAGCGTATCTGATCATGTCCAATTACCTAAGAAATGGAAGAAACCAAACCCCACCCACTTCCTCGCCAGCGGAAGTTCGACCATCCATGCTAGAAGGTTTTGATTCTGTAAATTAGCGGAGCTACAGTATTATCATCTATATAAATAAAGGAGAGGTTTTGTCTGTACTCGCTCTTTCGATGATATCTTCACGTTTCATACATAGGATGACCCAAAACCCGCTTCAGAAAATATCCGTCTCTCTGTATGTTTGTTGCAGCATCACGCAAAACTGACTCGACAGAATTGAATGAAACTTTGCCAGTTCTTTGGTGTTTTCCTGAATTTAAACCTGCACCATGAATGAAATCAAAATGTCGATTAGAAGTGAAGTTATGAGTGGTTTTGTGCTAGATTATAAACCGGCAAGTTTTGACTGCGAACTGCATCAAACTGTGGGCGTGTCTTAAAACAAGAGCTGGACAGAATTTATTGAATCTTTTGCAGTACTTGGATGCAAAAAAAACAACTTCTGCCTGAAGTTCAATCAGCACCATAGGTGAAATATGTTGAGTAAAAGCGATGCTATGAATAGTTATGTGTCGGATTTAATAATCTACTAATGCGCTACTGTCTCAATGTAAACAAACACCTGCACCAATAGATATTAATTAGGAAAACTAAACTGCGCCTCCGAGTGGCGCAGTGGTAACGTGCTCGCCCTATCATCCGGAGAGCGCGAGTTCGATTGGCCGAGCTCTCTCAGAGGGGCGGGATGGAGAGGTACTTAGTGCTCCCACATTAATCACAGCTCTCCAGTCAGTCAGGGGTGTCTGTGAGCTCACGCAAGCGGAAGGAGCGGATAGCGCTGTCCTCAGAGTGTGTTATGTCGCCCCCGTTCGAAAAGATGCGGCCGGCTGGCGTCACATGGTTCGGAGGAAACGCGTGATAGTCTTTGGCCCTCCCGACTGAGTGGTAGTAGTAGACTTGATATGGGAGCGCCCCCTAGCGACGGGAAGGAATTGGACACGACTAAATTAGGGAGAAAATCGGGGAAAACTCCAAAAAATAAAAAGCTAAACCGAATATTTCTACTTTGATTAGTTCATATTTTCACTTTGGCTGAAGTAACAGCGCTGAAGTGGTATAAGTGAATTTTAACACGCTGGAGTTGTTTTAGGACAAAACTTCATCTTTATGCGATGTACTATTTCAAGGAAGGACAGACATGAACCTGAAATAATATCACGCTCACAAGTGTTTAGCTTTAACCTTTAAACTATTTCTACAAACAATTTTCCCATCATCCATGCATACTTACAAAAGTTCAGAAATATGATAAAGGGATGCATTTATTAATGACGGATCAACAAGTACTCTTGATCCGGTTATGTTCATGCACTTGCACATACTTGCATTCAACACTGGATAAATCTGTGGCGATAAGTCAGAAGCACTACTGGGGAATGGGAAATGGTTGTTTAAAGTGGAAAAAGCTTGGCTAGACTTCAGAAGGAATTGCATTCAGGCTTGAATTTCAGCGCATGCAGGCTTGAATAAGCAGCATAGTCCATTAAAAAGACATCGGCCTGGTTCCACTCTGTCTGCCTCCCACCCCACCACCACCACCACCACCTCAGCACCCTGCACATGACGGGCACTAATGCAGACGCTCCGCTCATGCACTCACGCTGAGCCGTGCCCTTTCACACACAGAGACACAGTGGGGTCCAAAAGTCTCACTAGTGAAAATGCTTCTCGTCCGTCTTTGTAATTATTATTATTTTTTTGTTGTTTTGTTTTTTTCATTTAACACACAGGTTTTTGTTTAAAATGATCATATCGGCAGCAACCAGAGTGAAAAATAGCCATGTTTATTGAAGTGGAGAGCTTCTTAGCATTTGGTGCATCCATAATTTTTTGTTTATTTTGCTTTAAAGGGCACCTATTATGCAAAATCTTTTTTTTTTTTTTCTTCTTCTTTTTTTCTAGATATTCAGACAGATCTGCAGTGTTTGTGTCCAAACTAAAAATATGACGGGGCAAGAGAGAGAAAAACATTTTATGATTTTTGTCCTAACATTTTTCTTCTTTGTTGTTTTTTTCACCGTTTGTTATCCAGTAGGTTAAATTACCGCCAACTGTGCATCATCTTCATCTTCAACTTCCTGGCCGATTTTCCGGACCAGCCTTCGTTAAAAAATGTCTTAATGCTTCGTTCCCTGATCTTGTCTTGACGTCCTGTGTCTTCCACACACTTTCTCTTCTTGAGACGTTTCCTCTCAGTACCAATTAGCATCTAATCGGTATCTAGTTCGGTTGGTTGCATCGCCTTCCTCCATTTTTGCTTTAGCCATGGCTTAAACAAACCAAATGGATTTTTCCCCTACCGTGACCTGATAAGTCAGAGGGGGGAGCTCTTCTTGTTTTTTTCCCCTACTATAGTGACCTCATAGAAAGAGCTCCTCCCCCTGATTTTTTTTGCCCCTATTGTGACCTCATAAAAGGAGCTCCTCACCCCTGATTTGTTGTTCACCTCTGCTATTCCTTGGTAAGGTCATGGCTCAACAGTAGCTCATTTCCATAGACATTGAAACGGCACATTCGGAGGAGGAGCGAAATAAAGTGAGTTTGTGGTATGAAGAATTGTGTTAGCTGAGGGTTATTGCGGCTGGAGCATTAACAGACACGATTAGTGTCGCTCTGAGACCTGTCTTAACCTGTTAAAGAAACAGTACTAACAATTATGGGACCTTTTAATAATAGTGTGCACTCCGGCCGACACACGTTTTCGTAGCCAGAACAAATTCTCTCTGTCTAACATTTGAGAAGGCTTTCACATTGTTGTAGCAGAAATGGCGGCCCTGGAGCAGCCGGATCAGCAGAATATGAGTAAGAGGAGCTACAAGCCAGCTGTAAGAACTTCACGCCAACCGTAACACATGAGGACGGTTTTTCTGGAGTAAAGGTGGAAATATGGGAGGTTGCCTGAATCTGGTTTATGGACGGACTCGTGGATGTCTCACATGTGCACATTTCAGCACCGGGGTGTTACATGTGGTCAGCGAGCATAACGGTCTCTTGTAATTCAGCATGATGATGCAGGCAATATGTTCCTCTCTTCTGACGGTCACAGATCGCATCGATGATGGTGGGACTACTGACATCTTTAGAGGAAACATAATACGACACACTGCAGCCATAATTCAATTAAACATTTTATAAAAGGGTATAGATAATGGTTAATTGAAGTGTGTATTGGATTTTTTGTTTTTGGGGCCCTCTGTATATTTAAGCAAGATCACACGAGGCGGAGTGCTGTTGTACTGAATATCGGCATGACTGCGATCCGGTCGTGGTGCCACAGATATCACAGCCGTGCTGATATTCAGTACAACAGCATGACCTCGAGTGTGATATTGCTTTCAGTTCCACAAACACCAATTATCACCAACAGATTGTTTGTTTGTTTATTTAACCAGTTGTTTTGCTCCGCCCCCACACACATCCTTCCTCGCCTATCGTAACTATCTAACCGCGACTGGCGAACCTAGCAACCGACAAGTCTTACCGTTAATGTGTAGTCAACACGTGAGGAGAAAAAACCATAGAGGTGGTGGAGAAACTCCTGTGTCTTGAGAAACTTACAAGATTGACTTTATATTTCCACATATTCCGTTTGAGGATATCAACTCCGTTAACTTCTGGCTTTCGGGGTTCAATCCCAATGTATGGGTCATACACAGTATCTCTTTCACAGCAATCACAGTATAAACAGCAAGCAAAGGATACGGGCTAGAGCACTGTAGTCTCATGAGCCTAATAGAGATGATGGGTCGTTCATGAATGATTCGTTCTTTATGAACGAGTCTTTAACGTGACTCAGAAGAACGAGTAGTCCCAAAGTGAGATACGTTCATTTTCTACTGGTCACGTATGCGCAAAGCATCGCAAAACCTCCGTAGGAGGAAATGAGTACTTACCTCCGAGTCTTTTGGTCCGAGTCGGTCGTTCTTGTGTCACGTGACTCCCATAGACGCTATGCAATGCAGTACACGAGAAACAGAATTGAGCTCTTCTTCTCCGAGTCTTCTAGCACGAGTCGTTCGTTTTTTTTTTGTTTTGTTTTTCGTCACGTGACTCCCATAGACGCTATGCAGTGCAATAAATTCAAAAGAACGAACGACTCAGACCAGAAGATAGCTGCATTGTAATATTTTCATTACTGGAACTATAGCCAAAATGTGTGTATGTAGACGTGTTGGGGGTCTGTTTATAGAAAATGTAACATTTTATTTGATTTTTGATCAAAAGAACGAAATGAACTAAATGACATGAATCTTGAAAGATTTGTTCATTTTGCTGAACGAGATTCAAAGAACCGAGTCACTAAAGTGATTCAAACTTCCCATCACTACTCTACAGCACTGTAGTCTCAAGGGCCTGAGTAGGCCACTGCGGCTCCTGGTTAACCAATCATCAGGCAGGAGGCGGGATCAACACGGGTAGACCAGGTAAGCAACCAACAGATTGCAGGAACCAATTGCGGCGACCCGAAATGTTAAGGAGCACACCGCGACCCACCACCAGCAGAGACACAAACGGTGTTCGTGCTGAACGTAACTTCTTCTGACTGGGTGCGAATGTGGGTTTTGACAGGCAGCTGCTCTCTCCTCAGTACTGCGGACCGTATAGACCTACTCTCGCCCACATTTAGTGTCATTAACCACTGGAGAACACCTGGGACACAGAGTGACACATGCTGTATAAGTAAACATCCCAATTCTGTTATCGTCCCTTAACGTCTCTCATCCAATCGGATTACTCGGTCGTATAATGTAATGCAATGCTCTTTATCCTGCAGTACAAGTATTACACATTGTCCATTCCAGCAACATGGGCTGGATAGAGAAGACCGTCTCTACAGCTTGTCTCCATGTTCTCCATAATTGTTTTGTAACTTTATTTACAAAATAAATCAACATCCTCCATGTAATCTCCATCTCTTTGTAAAAACCCACAGAGTCGTCTCGCCCACTCACTCACTCACTCACTCACTCACCATGAACTCGTTTGAACACATCTGGTGTTATACATGTAATTACTTAATTATGCTAATTTCCCCTTTGTATGGAGACGGTCGGGACGCTCTGTAGATCGAGCTGCTGAGATCATCATGGATACAGCTCTGAGCAGAACTCGCTAGTGAAAACGTTGACCTTGTGTGAATCAGAGGACCAAAAAAAAAAAAAAGAGCCGAAGTGTAACACCTGGTAATCCTTAAGCTTTAAACGGAACAGTAATTTGAGCATTTGACCCCCTAAATCATCTAACGTGCTGCAAAGCTTTTTCAACAAACTTATTATGTGTGCAGCGTTTTCTCCTTGAATTTGCATGCCGAGCACAATTTTCTCTCCTTTGCAGCAGCCTAATTGTGGCTCCTCATTGCGCCATTGAGTATCGTGCTTGCTGTGAAAGTACACGTGCTCGCGCTCTCTCTCCCTCTCTCATTCACATCTCTAAATCCCGTATCGTTTTCAAACAGTAATCAACAATCTGACAATCCGTCATTAGACATAATTGGTACTACTTCACATTGCATGTTTAATTGCCTGTCCAAATGTGTCTTTTCTTTGCTCTGTGGGTGAGCGTGGTGGGAAATGATTATTGTCTGCAGTCTTGGGTTTATGGAAGCCGAGAGGACAGACCCAAACACCTGTCATCATGTGATCTCTCATTTTCTGCATATAAAAGTGACTGTAATTAGAGAAGATTAGTCTGGATTATGAGGCAGCCGTAGAATGGTTTCTGCAGATCTACAAAAAAAAAAAAAAAAAAGAAAGTGAGAGACCTTTAGAATGCACAGGACAGACACATAATATATTATTATTTGGGTATATTACAATCAATATTCCCCAATATATGTTGCCTTTTTCAATAGCCCATGTATGTGGAGAAAGTGATTTGCGTCCGGGAGCCGTTCAGAATTTATTTGCGTCAGTGGAAAGCCAAGCAAAGTAAGTTTACGAATTTTAGGAATTCATTTCAGACAGAGAGAACTGTTTCGAAAGAGTCAAACCATGATAACAATGTTGTCTTCGGCATGTGTGCCGAGCAAAAAAATCTTTGGCAAAAAATATTTTTCCCCATGCATTTTTTTGTAATACAGTGGAACCTCGGATTGCGAGTAACCTGGTTTGTGAGCATTCCGCAAGAAGCATTTTTTTTTCTCTCTTGCGCTGCGGAACTGCGGGTAATCGTCTTAGTGCCCGTCTCTCACTGGTATAATCAAAATCCGTGCACGCGTGTACTGTTTACACTGTTTAACACCGACCACGCGTGTGCGCGTAAAACGGAAACACTGCTCTTTCGTGATTCTTTTCAAAGGCAAAGTGCAGATGAAAAATACGACTCAGTATGAAAGTATATATATATATATTTTTTAATGTATTTATTTATTTTTTTGGGGGTGGTGGGGGGGTAAATTTTTCTCATGGGGGAATTTCGCTTTGGTTTATGAGTGGTTTGATATACAAGCACACTACTGGAACAAATTATGCTCGAATCCAAGGTTTCATTGTATTGGTGATATTTTTGACACCTTACTTCTTATCGGAAAATTTGTATCGCAGTACAAGAACTAACCTCCGGAACGAATTGAATTCATATGCAGAGGTTCCGCTGTATACATGAAATGTATCATGGCATAAGTATTGTATGTGAAGTGTGGATTTGTGCATCATCCCTAAGAACAGATTACGTCCAGCAAAAAGTTGGATTTGGCCCGGATTGTTGCCATTGGAAATGACAAATTGTGCTTTTTTTTTTGGTATTTAAATTTTAAGTTTTTAAGCTTTTTAGGTGACTGTAATGATATGGTTGCTTCTGTCCCTCAGGGTAGTAAAAAATGAACCAAGATAATTTTCCTTTTAATAATAATTTTCTTCTATCTTCATCCTTTTTTTGGATATGAAGTGCAAAACCGCATTTGCATTGTTGCACACCGTGATCGATCTGCACAGCTGTGTTGACCTATCCACAGTTGATGTGGCGTTTTCGTGTTTAATGACACTCTCCTTTAGCTGCCGTTGGCCTGCTCGCTAAATCTATGATTTGTCTCGTATCCAGACTTTTAATCCATCTTCTTTCACTGACTTTTCCCCTGAAGCATGGATTAAACACTTTTTATTAAACACTTTCTAGATGTCCTTGAGTTTCGTAGCATTGTGGGTGGGATCGTGCAGTTGCCCAAGCGTTTATTCGTGTAGAGTTTTGTAGGAAGGCAGTATTTACAGATGAAAGGATGTTTAGCTGGTGTGGTGCAAAAGTGTAACTAAAAACTGTGTATTCAAACTGTATATTTGTGTGTAAGAGGAGGACAGGCATGTTTTTCATATCTTAGAATATCTGCGATCCATATCAGACAGGATGGTTTAAAAAAGAAAAAGAAGGGAAAAAAATTCTTATGGTTCCTTATGTGTGAAGTTGGCCGCCACATGATCAGAAACTTAACACAGTTCAGTTTGTTTGTGCATCATTTCATCACGCGAAAAATTATTTCTTTTGTTTAAGCATTGGTCATGCTTACAGTTAGGCATTTGTAGCAAATGAGAAAAAGATTACTGAGGAATATGAAGATGAAATAAAAGCATGAAACAAAGGATTCTCATTTAATATTTTGCCCTGTACTGTGTACTGAATGTCTGTACATCCTCATCAAGGTGCCACATGTTATTCATACCGAGCGAGATGCTTTTCTCCTTGACACGGCTGTACAGAGTGATTCCTCTAGATGTCTGAGTGACTGGCAACTACTGGAAAGACCTGTCTGATTATTAGTTAGACATTTGGGTTAATTCAAACGCAAAAAAAAGTTAAGAATCCAGTGTAAGGATCTGTTGAACGACGGAAACTTCAAAGCATTTTTGTAAGTTGCTCTGGATAAGAGCGTCTGCCAAACACCTACAGTAAATGTACAGTAATTGATTATTGACGTTATCGTCGTCTTGATGGCATGTCGAACCAGTCTGACTGTTCTCTCATTAACAAAGTATTTCTGTTTAGTTTTCGTGTACATTTTAGCGACCCTGATGAGTCACAAAGATCACTTTCCCTGCTCTGATGTTTGATTTGAACGTTACCCGAAGCTCTCGGCCGGTATCCGCATGATTTTACTCAAGGTTTTGAAAAGATTAATTAAAGTGTCCGGTGAGCGTGTGTGAATATTGGGTTAAATGAGACATATTTTCCTAAATAGTGATTATCTCATGAAGGTTGAGGTAACCGGCCCACATCTGTAATTGGTTCCGCTATTTGTACTTTTTTTTAAATACTGAATCATTTAATTTATCTAAAATATGTGAGCATTGAATATTTATTTATTTATTTATTTTTTTATTTTTGAACTCCAGACTGAGTGCATACACACACACACATAATATACTGTATATATGAGCTGGTTCTTCAGCAGTGTGAGGAAAGAGGTGCAGAAGGAGCAGACCGCCATCACCTGCTCTAACGCCCGTCCAGACGGTGGAACCCAGATGGTGCCGTGTCATGGCCGCTGATGTCCCAATAAAGCACTGATTGATGGCTCGCTCCCTGACCCCCAGGTGCGGTCAGCGGATGACCCCCTTGTCATGTCCCGTGTTTGTGTAGTAGCTCCTTTTATTATTATCCGCCATGTGATTCGTTATCCCGTCCGCTAGGGCGGCCATTTTCGCTTGCAAATTGCGCCGTACTGTGCCGTTTTTTTTTTTTTTTTTTTCCTCCCTTTATGAGGCTAGTTAATCTCAGGAGTTGTTAAGCATGTCATGTTCCTGAAGGAAAAACATGACAGTTTGTCTGGTAGACAGTGGTAGAGAACAGTGGCGTCCTGATGCGTCGTCACCGGCTTACATGCATGTCGAGCTGACGGGAAGGAATCACACGTTTCACAGCACTACAGCTGGATTTCTGGCTCAAGTCTCGTGGAAATGTGACTAATGCAGAGTAAAATCTCGTCATGTACAGTAATCATCTCTGTAAGAGAGAAATCACTTTATAACTGAACACGCCAGCACATTTCATATTTCGTTCTATAGAAACATATTCTGCTAAACATAAACATATGGCTGCTACTATTAAGTGCAAGCGTAGTAAAAAAAAAAAAAACAATGAGCATCGGAACGACATTCCGAAGCATACGTCTTGAATACTAAATACGTCCTGTCTTCTGTTCAGTAGATTCATCTTGAGCACAATTACTGTACTGTATGTAGAGGCAGACCTTATTTAAGAAACAAGCAATGGGGCTGAAAACCCAATCTCGCATGTGCATAAATTTGGTTTGGATTACGCGTACATGTGAACAGATTCCTATGGGATGTTGTTTAGAATCAATAATATAAACAGATACACTGGAATTAATTCATTTGGATCGTATTTGGCACATAATGATTTTTTTTCCTTGTTTTCTTACAGTTAGTTGCTTTCTTACCTCTTGAAGGAGGTTTCAAAATTCCAGGGATTTTTAGAAGAATTTCAAATTATTTTAATTTTATAACATATATAATTTCAGCTGCACCCGATCAGCATTCACCTTGGCACAGATTTTATTCCAGATACCTTTTCTGAAACAACCCTCCAATTGTTTAGGACTGGCATTAAGGACGCCTCACATCCAAGTGGAGGGGTTTGGGCATTGAATCCAGGCCGGAACCCAAACCTCTTACAGAGCCACAGATAGTCATTATAATCCTATAATATTTACATTTACGGCATTTGGCAGACGCCCTTATCCAGAGCAGTTCAGGTTTAAGGGCCTTGTTCGAGGGCCCAACCGTAGCAGCTTGGTGGTGCTGGAGTTTGAACCCATGACCTACTGATCAGAAGTATGAGGGCTTTCTGAAGACCTGCAGCGAGTCAGGGCTCTTCTTAAATTTGTGTAAATTTCAAATCTTTACCGGTGTAGTAGCTAATACACTTCTCTTATTTACATAGAGCACAAACTGGGCTTTCATAATGTGGCTGATGGAAATGATGTAGATGTTAAAATGTTATCTTAATGTGTGACTTTTAAATTAATGTCAAATTACAAAAAAAAAAAAACAATTCAACAATTTGCCCTAGATAAATCACACCTCCAGGGCTGGGGGTTTGAATCTCCCCTTGGTCCTGTGTGCAAGTTTGAATGTTCTCTCTCTTAGCCTTGTGGGTTTATTCCCACAAGCCAAAGACATGCACTATAGACTGATTAGCTAATTATTCCTAATTGACCCTAGTGTATGATTGGATATGTATGTTCTCGTGCCCTGCGATTGCATGTATTTTTTTTTTCTAATGTGTTGTAGAAGCATTTTTAATCCTGCTCTCAGACTTCTGGACCTTACTGTATAAACTTTAAAGCGTGTTAATTAGCTTGACGATTTTTGTGTCCCCGGCCTGTGAAGCATAGACGCAAAGCACCTTTTTCCAGACAGCACATGTTGTTTAACTTTCTTATCGCATTTTTTATTTATCATTTTTTTTTCAATCTAATATCGTTCAAAACAAATAAAATACTGTCCGAAAGACTCCGAGGTTTAGTAATGCGTTTACATGGTAATACCAAATAACACCACAAGGTGGCACATCCTTTTCGTTGTGCTAGACTGCAGCTGAATGACGTTTTGCACTGTGATTAGCTACCTCGCTGAACTTATTCTCTTGGGTCTTTACCATATTTTACAGTTCATGTATGTAGTGTCGTGGACAACTGGCTTGTATAGTCGATGTTTGATTCTGTAGATGTTCACTAGATATTTCATTGCGTCACCTGCCTACGAGGCATAGACGACACGTCGGGATGTCGTCTCGCGTCATGGTCATCCGTCATCTGTCGTCATTACATTTTTTCCTGCATCTACGACTCCTCTTAAACTGGCATTATGCGGATTTGACCAAACCGTGACAGAACCTTTATTAGGAAGCACAGATGTTCACTAGATATCTCATTTTTTAGAACTAGCATGTCCATCGGGTAGTCGAGATATGTCTTCCTTGGACGACTCAATTTGTTGATAAGTAATACTTTCCTGAACAATGCTTCTTAATTACAGCAGTGCCTCGGCATAGAAGAAGACAAGTTCTTCAGGCGAAATGTCGTATTGTGAAATACATTTTCCCGTAAGGAATAATGTAAATACAGATAATCCGTTCCAGCCAACCAAAATATTACCAATATTTCCAATTCCCAACACTATAATCATATTTTTTCATGTAAAAACAATCAAAATATTTAGAAAAGACATTTCAAAACTCAATAGACTTTAAACCTCACTTGACCTTAATTTATGATTCTTCGTGACACTGGCTGCTTTAAAAACCAAACTGAAAGCGGCTCCTTTTCTTCTTGCTACCGTCACTGATAACATTGTTGGGACTTAGGGTGCTACGTTGTAACAGGCTGTTGCCTGGTTACGGGCTCCCGGCCACTAGGGGCTCCGTGGGAAACCTCTCTGTTAAAGTAATAAAAGAAGAGAGGCTAAGCTAGGCTAATAGTGGCAACCTGACGGCTAATGCTTACGGCTAACGCTCACAAACAAAGATTATGGTGAGTGAGTGGGAAATACCGTAAACCCGAATGCGGGACAGGGCGTGTCCAAATCTGCATGTGAGTATGTATGGTATGTTTTGTATGTATGTTATGCAAGGCCCGCCGCGGCCTTTTGTTACATAGGCGTGTTATTTACATATATTCCTCCTGCTGTGGTTACGCAGGAGGGTTTTTGTTTCTCTCTCTTCCTCCTACCTCTTCTGCTCTCTGGCGTGTCAGCGCAGCGCGTGCGGTGTTCAGACGGCGCTTGCAGGGGAGGATCTTTGGCGTCCGCCGCACCGCCATTAAAGAGGACGTGCGTCCGGAGGATAGCAAAGCGCGTCCCAGGACGGTACCGCTTTTTCACAGACTTTTTTTTTACGAGAGCTCAAGGACTCTAATCGGCCGCTAAGGCGACAGACTATGGGTGTGTGGGTGCGTGTGAATGGTGTAACACTGCAATAAATGTATATACACATTTTTGTTTATAGAAAATATTGTCTTCTGGTGGTCCTTACCCTCCCTGAATCTGTTAACGGCTAATTACTTTTCTAACAATAGTAAGGTGGTTTCCCACAGTGGCGCCCAACGTGGGGCCATCAGAGGGTCATTATTATTATCATCCATTGTGTGTAATATACATTGATGCCGGGCTGTTAGCTATTAGCCACCTAGCCTCCTCACTCATTGCTTCGCTGTTTACTTTCACACCAAAGAAATGCCGAGTCCGATGCACGAGCTGGGGAAGGGTTGCTGGCTCACGACTTCACAGCAGGCCCTTTCGTGACCAGACGCGAACCCATCCAAGAGCTTATTAACACGCTTAGCCACCTCTATCTAGACTCTGATGAGGAGGAAGGTTCCGGAGTGGATGATGGAGACACACATGGTGACTATAGGGTAGAACAGCCACTCACCGAAGAACAGCTGCCTCTGCCTCCTCCACCCGTCGAAACAGAGGATGATCAGAGCCTAATTTCCATGGTGCTGGCAACCCGCCTTAGCCAGCTAGAAACGGCTATACAGGCACTGGACGATAAACTCTCCAGCCTCTACATCACTCAGGCTAGCCGTTCTCTGTTGATGGTACAAATCACCCTAAACCAGGTTCCCTGTACCGCCATCATCGACACGGGCAGCACCATCTCTCTCATGACTGAAACCCTATGGAAGAAGATAAAGAAACCGAACGAAAAATGGCAGTCAGCAAGGGGACAATCATTCTCATTAGCCAATGGCTTAGTACAGGCGGCAATAGGTAAACTGCAGACCCAATGTTCCTTGCAGGGAGTAGTATCAGAGGTTTGTTTCTTTATCATGAAGGATTGTGATCTGGCGTTCGCGTGCGTACTTGGGTTGGATTTTTTAATAGAGGCTGGTGTGCAGATTAACTTTAGCCAGTGCTCCTACACCATCCCAGGTAGAGAAGGAGAAAGTTTTCCTCTTTGTACCTCTACACATGGCCAAGTTTCCCTTTATGTGGCGAATCCGGTGCCTCAGATAACTGATTCCACCAAATCGGTAATCTCGGACCTGGTGAGAAGCGCCGCCATGTCAGAAGAACACCAATATCGGTTACATGAGCTGTTGTTAGAATGGCCGACTGTATGCACGGATAGAATTGGCCACACTGATGAAAGACCAATTAGGAAGAAAGCATACCCTATTCCTGTCTACAAGCATCAAATTGTGGGAGAAGAGGTTGCTAAAATGCTGGAAGCAGGGATTATTAGACCATCTACCTCGCCATGGGCCGCCCCCGTCGTGCTGGTGGGGAAAAAGGATGGTGGGACCCGGTTTTGTGTAGACTTTAGGGCCCTGAACAGCAAAACGCCACTAGATGGTTTCCCTATGCCCCAAGTCCACGAGATCCTAGAAGCACTCTATGGGGCAACTGTGTTCAGCTCGTTAGACCTGCGTAGTGGGTATTGGCAGGTGGAAATGCATCCAGACAGCATCCCAAAAGCAGCTTTTGTCACTAAAAACAACCAATATGAGTTAACCCGTCTTCCATTTGGCCTGAAAAATGCAGGAGCCACATTTCAGAGGCTAATGACATCCGTGTTAGCAGAAGCCATTGGGAAATATAGTTTTGTCTATATAGATGACATTATTTATTCCAAAACCATCAGTACCCACCTTGACCATCTCCAACATGTATTTACACTCCTTGAAGCTGCTGGTCTCACTATAAAAGTGTAACCTCTGTCAAACATCTCTCTTCATCTCTCTCCTTCCTAGGACACATCATATCAGCAGAAGGCATTAAAACCGAAGAAACCAAAGTAGCAGCTATTCAAACTTACCCTGTTCCCGGCAACCTTAAGGAGCTACAGCGCTTCCTAGGTCTGGCTGGTTGGTACCACCGGTTCATCCCCCACTTCTCAGAGCGTGCTGCTCCTTTACACGCCCTGAAGAAGAACACAACATCTTCACTAAATCATGCGCAAAATAAAAAAAACACACCAAAAAAAACATAAACTTGCTTCACTTGACTTTCCACAGACGCAAACGAGTTTTGAACGCATCCCAGATGCACAATCACCCGGATTTAAAGATGCCAAAA
The DNA here is from genome assembly GCA_030347435.1 of Clarias fuscus. Taxonomy (NCBI): domain Eukaryota; kingdom Metazoa; phylum Chordata; class Actinopteri; order Siluriformes; family Clariidae; genus Clarias; species Clarias fuscus. The sequence continues at coordinate 33,333,092 of CM059215.1, read as the reverse complement.
AGATTTTAAAGATGGCAAAATTGCTTTGCATGCCAGGGCAAAATTCTTGCAAAATTTTAGTTCTTAAGGCGAAAATTCACAAGGCAATGCGTTCATTAACCGAGGTACCATTCTAACAAATAAATTCTATTTAACCGGAGTGAATTACTTTTTAAAAAAAATATATTTATTTTATAATTATTTACTTAAATGTATTTTTTTTAAGATAATGCTTTTATAATAAATCCTGGCACCGTATTGTGATTTTGTTAATAAATGATTTAGCATGCATGAAGGTCCTTGAAGGCATAACAGTTTGCACACACAGACATTTTTTTTCACACACTTTCCTCTTACACTTTTTGAACACTTACTGTGCAATGCTTTTTCTCAGTTTCTGTAAACCGAAACCCTCCAGGTGTCGTGTCATGTGACCGCTTGTGAAAAGTCTCAGGAATAATTTACATCCTGAGCGTGGCACAGAGAGAGCATTCAGGAGGGTAGACAGGTGTGATGAAATCATCCCTGCACCTATTTTTAACAGGGCGGTGTCATTTTGTGCTTTAAACCACAAGTTGTTTAGACTGGCGTCTTTTCTTCAGCGCGGTTCCTGGAGTCCACACATGCCGCGTACTGGCAACCCCGTTAGCTACGGTAAAAAAATAAATAATTAAAAAACTGGAGGGCTGAAACACATTCGCTGTGCCTTGATTATATGCACGGTCTATCTGACCACATGTGCACATGACAGGCTTTCATTACTGGCATCATTTTATGCTTAATTATGGACACTGATGAGCGGAAAGTGGAGTGCGTACGAGTGTGTTTTCTGTAATCCGGATGGAGGACGAGGAGGTGGAGGAGGAGGCGTGTGGTCTGCCTGGCACACGGGCTATTTGTAATTAAACTGCGCGATTAAGCCGAGTCGTGGCGGGCATTTCGGCTTCCTGACGAATCAGACCTGCACCGCGGCGACTCGTTCTTCCCGCAACGCCCTTCTCTTAATGCGGGTCAGCAGCGCGTCCCCCGGCTGTTAACAACAAAGCGGCTCTAGTGAATCACTTTTCCGAGGGAACTCTGCTTGCATGTTTTTATTCCATGCTTTCACATAATTACCCTTTAATCTGGAGTCTCCTTTACCCTCTGCTTTATTGCATCGGTGCCATTTATAGTCATTTGTTCTGCTCAGGGCGATGATTCACAACACAGAACCTTGAATGAGAAGTGAAAATACACTGTACTGTAACTATCGGCCTTCCTTTTGCCCCGGTAACAGCTCGCTCTGCCGTGCAGCCTCTCTCTCTCTCTCTCTCTCTCTCTCTCTCATGCACTCTCTGACTCATTATATTCTGGAAATCTGATTCTGCATCAGAAAAACACCAATTTGGCACCTTTAGGTAATAATGTACGTAAAGCTAGGATTTTTCAAATTAGCATGACCTCGATGGAGTCGTCATGCCCCTCATGTCAAGTACGAGAATGTAATCTGGGTGGTCGTGGAGCCTTTTGTCATGTCGTTTGGAGTATTTCCTACACCTTTCTAAGCAGGTAGATAATGCTATCAGATGGCACCATGGCCCTATTCCCACCGTCGCAGCGGTCCGCGGTGAGGAGGATATTTATTTGTCTTTGTCCGGGCACCGTGGTTGAAATCGCCGCGCTGCCTGCAGCCGTCTGCTCGGTCTGGAGCCGCGTCACACAGATTGGGTGTATCAGCACGGAGGTGGATCAGGCCCCATCTGTCCTCCGTCCTTCACTCTTTCTTCCCACGCGCACGGCCATGGCGATAAGGGCAGACTAAAACCTGCTCTGGGCTCTGACCGTGTCGCCGCACTGATCCTTGAAATGATTCCAGCATTCCTTCTGCGATAAAGAATTGTTTCTCTTGTGTGTTGGTGTTTTTTTTTTTTCCGTTTTTTTTTTCCCTCCTCTCTATCTTTTGCGGTATCACTGATTCCAAAGAAAGAAATGTTCCGGGTTGCACATTTATACAAAAGGAAAAAAAAAGAACGTTGGCATTTTCCTGAAAAAACGCGATTACAGGGTGAAATAGTTCCCGAGCGGTTGGGATTACAGTACTTCCCATGTACGTTATTCACATTTGAGCCAAAAGGTTTAATCAAGCCAGAGATCACTACAAACCGTTCGCTTGTCATGTCACCGTCTGGGAATGTCATCGGCACGGTATCTCCTGTACGTGCCACCGTGCCGACAGTCAGGGCCCTCCGCTGCGCCGCTGGCGGAATGTCAGGCGGATTTGCGGCCCACTCCGTCTTAATTAGCCGTTCCATCAGCGAAAGCATGCTTACGTGGCCTCTTCCATTTTCCAGCTTTTAAACACCAGGTATTCGCCGTGTTCCACAATAGACGTTTCCCCCACGGCGCAGTGGCCTCACTGAAGCTTATTTCTGCAGCACCGCGTTACGAGGCCATTCGTCATCTTCAGCCTCTTATCTCAAGGCATCCTGAGCTTGCAAGGCTTGCGGATCATCTCATTTTTAGTACTGTATTCATTAGCTCAATGGTATCCTGTCAGGACTAAGCATTCTCCCAGTAGCAAGGGAAGCAGTCTGGGTCGGAGAGAACTCGTACAACCTGATCAGGGACGGGCATAAAGGGAGACGGGCTGCAGGTGAAGCACCTGGAGAATTTTTTAGTGATGGGAGGCCAAATTATCCAGCCTTGTGTTTCTTTTTTTTTTCTTCCTTTTTTCTCTCCCCCATGGATTCCCAATCCACGGGAAAGAAAAGTCCACCACACGCCACGCATCACGCTGCTGCAGACTGAAATAGTCTGCACAAGTTTTCTTCGTACTTTTACAAATTGGTTCGACTTAATCCCAAAACAAGCCCGTGTTTAATAAGACGGCGTACAGGAGAACGGCTCTGCCTCGGCGGGATTAACAGATAACATGTTTCAGCTGACTGGAGAGCGAAACGTAAAAGCCAGAGTGTGTCTAACACAGGAGGAAGAATTTAGGAATAGGAATTTTACTGTCATGATGATGACGTCATTGTTCGCTAATGTTGAACTGCCCTTTGAGTCTATAGAAAAGATTCCTTAATTGCAGAATCAGTGTTATTGGAAAATCTAATTGCTCTTCGTCTGGATCCAATAAAACGGAATTAGAGGGGGTGTTTTATTTTGTTGCCATGACGATATGTTGAAAATAGCTCAAAGTATCAACATCCAGCTTACAGGGACATGCAGGGGAGTATAAATAGACAGCCATAGTTCACTGTATTTCAATATATTAACCATTTCCCACTGGGATTTTACATTTTACCTCCGGGATTAATGAAGTACCTATTTATCTAATGTCTGTCTATCTGTCTGTCTGTCTCTCTATCCACCTGTCTGTCTGACTATGCTTGCCTGTCTGTCCGTCTGCTATCTTTCTGTCTCTGTCTGTTTATCCATCCGTCTGTCTCTTTCTTTATCTGTCTGTCGACTTTCTATCTGTCTATCTGACTATATGTCTGTCTGCTATCTTTCTTTCTGTCTGTCTATCTATATTTCTGTCTGTCTGTCTATATATGTCTGTCCATCTTTCTGTCTGACTATCTATGTCTGTCTGTCTAACTGTCTGTATATCTGTCTTTGTCTGTCTGTCTATTCATCTTTTTGTCTATCTGTCTGTCTGTCTATTCGTCTCTATCCGTCTGCCCATCTTTCTGTCTGCTGTCTGTCTCTCTTCTGTCTGTCTATCTGTCTTTGTCTATCTGTCTATTTATCTTTTTGTCTGCCTATCTATATTTCTGTCTATTTGTCCGTATATCTATCTGTCTCTGTCCATCTTTCTGTCTGCTATCTGTCTGCCTGTATGTCTAGCTGGCTGTATATCTATCTTTCTGTCTGCCCATCTTTCTGTCTGACTATCTGTCTGACTATCCGTCTGCCCATCTTTCTGTCTGCTGTCTGTCTCTCTTTCTGTCTGTCTATCTGTCTTTGTCTATCTGTCTATTTATCTTTTTGTCTGCCTATCTATATTTCTGTCTATTTGTCCGTATATCTATCTGTCTCTGTCTATCTCTCTGTCCATCTTTCTGTCTGCTATCTGTCTGCCTGTATGTCTAGCTGGCTGTATATCTATCTTTCTGTCTGACTATCTGTCTGACTATCTGTCTGCCCATCTTTCTGTCTGTCTGTCTGTATATCTATCTGTCTGTATGTCCATCTGTTTGCCCATCTGTCTGTCTGTCTAGATATGTCTGCCGTCTTTCTGTCTGTCTATTAGTCTATGTATATTTCTGTCTGTCCCTGTCTCTGTCTATCTGTCTCTGTCTATTGGTCTGTCCATCTTTCTGTCTGCTATCTATCTGTCTGTCTGTATATCTATCCACCTGTCTATCTATGCCTGTTTGTCTGTCTCTCTGTCTGTCTATGTCTGTCTGTCTTTGATAAAATGTTTGCACCAAAATGTGCTGCCGTTATAACTAATACAATCCACAACATATACACACTTTAACATGAAAAATAAGCGCCTCTCTTCTGACGGCCACATGAACAATGGTGCGACTACTGACATCTTTAGAGGAAACATAATACTACACACTGCTGCCATAATTCAATTCAAGTTTTAAAAAAGGGTGTAAATAACTGTTGAAGTTTGTATTCATTTTCCAGGCCCCTCTGTACATATGTATATACCGTAGAATTAAAAATTCCAAAGAAATATCTGTTTTTCAAAGAGGCTAATAGAGCAGTTGGTCAGGGTGGACAGGTTGCATCCCAGAAACAAATAGCTTGAAAAACTTAAACTCCTGCTTTTATACTGTTAACAGAGATATAGCTCACTTTTTTTTTTTTAAATGGTAAAACAGTCATGTGTAGTCATGACCTGCTGGACCTGGATGTTCTGTAAGATGTCTTCGTGCTGTTTGAAAATCAGTCGAGAAAAACAGCCCTCTCATTCTACGCCTGTGTGAGTTGTTGCTCTTAAAGCCTCTAAAGGAAAGTCAACAAAGTATTAATAATGCAGAGCAAAACATTACTGCCTCAAAAATAATGCAACAATACATTTTATCATAAAGCTGCAAGTACAGTAAAGCCATCGCACACGAGGCACATCTCGATACAGCCTAATAGGTTTATTATACAATACCCTCTGAAGTGTCGTAACACTGCATCGTCAGGGTTGATAATAAAGGATGCAATTCTGTCCTATTGTTACTATTATTTTTACATCATCAATGCATTATGTGGCAGCGTTAGTAACATGGCAGGATTGTTCTAAATTAATTTCTGGTTATGCCACAGCTGGCGCAGCACTTGCAGATCTCGCCATTAAGAACACACGTTTCTTGAAAAGGGATCTCGCGCGCTTCCGCGGCAGCTCGCGGGAAGCTGTGAAAATGCTGTTCATTGCCTGTAGGGGGCAGTCGTGCTTCAATCTGTTTCTGAATCAGAACGCTAATTAGTCTCATCAGAATTTCACTTTTTTTTTTTTCTTTTTTTTTTTCTCGAGATGACATTTTGTCATGCCTGCAATTTAATATGCAATAACCTGACACAGAATTGTTTAATTACATTTAAATTACAAGAAATTGACACACGTACTGTGAATCCTAAAGCTACCAAACACAGTGTTTGAGATGCTCTTGCACTTAAAATAAGCAGACTTGACCCAATAGCATGTATCTCCTATCTTGTACTTTTTTTTCGTTCCTTTTTTTTTTTTTCTGTGTAGATGATGTCTTTGTGCTGTGTATACACGATAAGGTATTTGATTTCAGATAATAAAATGTTCTCCGAACCAGATGTACAAGTCCTCCCCGGTTGTTGTCTTTACTCCCACATCTGATTATGCAGCGGTTCTCAAACTGGTAGAAATGCAGGAAGCTTCCTAAAAAGGTTTTGCTAGTTCTCTGAAAAGGAGTGCCTTGCGTGTTGAGACATAAAGAGAGAGAGAGAGAGAGAGAATGGATTTGTAGCAAAGTTGAATTTTGGGTACCCTTAAAACATCTATGTATAATTCTGTGACATGCTTGCTATCAGAATATGACATACTTTAATGCTGTTTATTGGTTTCCAATATCTGTGTAAAAATGCTTACTCTTCTAAATGTATTAGTGTACAGTAACTAGATGTGCCCGAGACTTTGTTTGCATGCAATTTAATTGCACACTAACGGGCGCATTTTAAAAAATTGTGCAGCGCCATCTGTTGAATTTTGGAATGAACTAAAAAAAAATGTACGCGTTACCATGAAGATGGAAGTGCGCGGAACGTGAAAAGGTGTGAGATCATCTTTATTAAGTAGATTTCAATCGCACACGCATATTAAAAAATGTACAGTGCCATCTGTTGAATATTGAGATCGAGGTCAATATTTTTATTTTATCATAATTTTTTTTTTTTATTATATAAGGAAGTTTTCCATTTAATTTTCAAAGTAGCATATCTTCTCTTCCTGTGGGTCAATTGCGATGAAACAAAGCCTACAGTATACAGTATGTTACCTCAAGCTCAGGCAAATACACCCGTGAAAACCCCATTGAAATTCCTTCAGTAGTTTTTCCATGATGCGCGCACAAACAAACAGACAGACAAAAAGTTTAAAAACCATCTTGATGTGCTCTCTTACTTCTTACATACTCCGAATATTTTTTTTTTCTTTCAAAATATCTTCAATGTTCAGATGCGCCAACTTTATAGTTTTTATTATATATAAAACATGACCTAACTCCAAATGTCTAGGCCTTTAAAGGAGTTTCCTCTTCCTACAGAAGTGTGAGGAGAGAGAAACACAGAGTGACAGAGAGACATGGGACCGACGGAGGCGAAGGCAGACTCCAGGGAAATACAATGCAATATTCCAACCAGTGAATTCTGTCACACTGCCCCACGCAATTACAATATATCTGACAAAGATATTGAACCAAGATCCCCTGCCAGCTCAACTGACGCGCCTGTCTGTGGCTGGATTTCCCTGAAAACAGCATCCAGAAATTGCATTAACAGAGTCTCATTGAAAAAGCAGTCTCTGAACAGTCTGAAAACCGAATCGGTATCGTCTACTGCAGACCAGGGAGGAACCGCGCAGAAGGGAAGACGCGAGCACGAGATACGATAAAGATTTGGGTGGAGATGAAACGGGTGATGAGTGTCTGCGTGATCTGACGTGATCTCCCTAGACTTGGTCTAATTAGAAAAAACTTGTATACATGTGAAAGAGATATTATGAGATTAAATAGATCCTTATATTTATGAAGCGTGGAACGAACAGCGCCACTGAACTCTGTATCGTACTAAACGAATAGTCTCTTGTCAGACAAAGGTGCGCATGTGGCTGGTGAATTTACACTCTCAGCAATAAGGCTTTCGCTGATTAATGATGCTGTCTGTCTGCTCAGGAATATCAAGTTGCGCCGGGAAGATTGATTCTTCTTTTTTACTCCAGAATAATGCTCTTTTATAAAATCTCACAGAGGTTCGATTCATCTTTGTTCACTGCAAATGATACTTTTTTTTTTTTTCCTGCTAAAATAAAAAAAAAAAAAATTTCAAAAAGCTTTGAAAAGAGTTCATGGACGTCCACATACTTACCCACGATTGGCATTTAGCGTGATTTCTGATATAGTGGAACACTTTTATATCATATTAGCTTACATGCCGTTAATAAAAAACAGGCGTCCCAAAACAAGGTACGTTTCTGAAATCCCACCTATGAAGAAGAAAAAAATGTTTAGTTCACATATTTTAATGAAAGATTTCGTGCTCTTTTGTCAAGTCTGACTCAAAGCTATTTTAATGGCATGTTTTTTACTTGTATGCCGTTTTCGCTGGTTCAGGCTTTTACGTTCGTCTACAATTGCGTTTCTAAAACATTATTAGTTTCCAATCGCACTACAAGAGATTAGTGAGAATTTTTTGTCTTTAAACAAATAAGAGCTGCTATGTTTAACCAAACAAATGTATGTTTCCTGCTGTATCCCTTAAGTCTACATCATTCAGTTTAGCAGTTAAGATCAAACAGTTTTGCGAAATTGTGTGCCAGATTTAGTGAAGACGTACTGTATGACCACGGGTCCCAAGAATGTTAGCAAGGACGCTAGCAAGAAGAAAATCAGTTTGGTTTTTAAAGCACCCGGTGCCAAGAGGAATCATAAATTACTGTAAGGTTAAGTGAGGTTTAATGTCTATTTATTTCATATTTTACTACATTTTCATATCTTTTCTAAATGTTTTAATTGTTTTATTTGAAAAAAAAAATGGATTATATTGTTGGAAATTGATCATCTTAATAATATTTTTAAGTGGCTGCAATGGGTTATCTGCATGTAAATGATTTACTCTGGGAAAATGCGTTTCGCAATATGACATTTCACCTTAAGAACTCGCCCCCAAGTTCAATGACTATAAAAATCTACTGATACGGCAACAAGTAAACCATCTTAACACAGCTACCTGGACCTGGGCCTGGAAGAGGATGCTTTCCCAACGCACAGCGAGGAGGATGGTTACACGAGTACACATTTCTTCAGGCATAACAGTTTTGAGGTTTGCAGACGATGCGAGAGTTTTGTGGTCACCGAATTACCGCGACTACAATTAGCAGATAGCTTCTGTTTGGAAGTATGCCAGGAGAAAGCATTAACATTCATCTAACCACAAACGCAAGTTCAGTAGAAGCTGCTGTGGCTTTGACTGGATGCAGGATCTGTATTCCGATGAGCCAGAGATGGTACTTTTTGGCAAAACTCCAGATGGGTTTAGTGTGTAATCTTAGTGTTTAATCTTATTGTTAGGATACATGGCATCAAGGACTCCATCTGCCAGGAAGCTCAAAGTAGCTCGTGATTAGATCTTCCAGCAGGACAGTGATCCAGACCATACATCCAATGTTTTAATAGCTACAAAATCAAGTTTGGGATGTGGCCACACCAATCCTTGAACTACACCCTACTGTATACTGTATACCTGTTGTTTTAACCGAAGTGGACTTGACGACCCTGGAGAACTGGAGGAGGTTTTGTATTGAGGCGCGTTCTCAGATTCCTGGCTTTGTATTCTCTAAATCATCAAACAATAAATAAGAGTATGGAATATGCTGTTTCAGAAAATTAAATTTTTTTTTTACAAGAACATTCCATACAAGCATTTCACAGGGGTGCAATAATTGTCCACATCTGATTTTGTGGGGAAAATGTATTTTAGTTTAGATATTTATAGAATATGGCGTCGCGGTGGCGTAGTGGTAAGTGCTTGGTGGGTTTCCTCCGGGTTCTCTAGTTTTCTTCCACAGTCCAAAGACATGCAGCTAACTGGTGTTCCCAAATTGGCCATAGTGTGTGAATGAGTGTGCACATTTGTCCTCCTGTCCTGTCCACGGTGTACCCCGCCTTATACACACAGTATGTCCTCTGGGAGAGGCTCCAGGCTCTCTGCAACCCTGAACAGAATAAATGCTACATTAAATGCTAATAAACGCTTTTAGACACTATACGGGGACTAAAGATCCTGGGGACGGAGCTTCTCGTCATGGATGGGAGTCTTTCAAAAGTTGGACCCATCTTACAATCATTCATCATTCATCTTTTCTGCTACTTATCCTGTACAGGGTGGCAGGGGCCTGAGAGTTGTTAGTGTTGACTGGAGGTCCAACCACATTTGTAAAATGTGAATAAATACACTGGTAACCATTGGTCTCCACGGTCCATAGTTGGACTACAGAGGTTCCTAGATGGATGGATGGATGGATGGATTTGTAGAATATATGTATTTATATCGAGTTACAGATTCGATTTCTTCCATGTTTTCATAGTAAGATTAAGTTAATTGACCATAAATAAATATTTTTCCATCAGCTTTTTTTTTTATTTTATTTCCTATGACTGCACGATTTGATTAGTGCATACTCAGCACTCGTAAACTAATACTTGTTCGGTTTCCGATTAAAAATGTATTAAAAATCTTTGCTCGGTTTGCGGAACACTCGTAAACCATGTTACTCGCAATCCGAGGTTCCACTGTATATGTAAGCACTTTAAATTTAATTAAGGGGCTTGTCATTAGTCTTTCGGGCTTTAGGGGGCGCCACATCTGACTATCCAATTCGCACAACAAGTGGGCACAGGATTTACGCCGGATGTTCTTCCTGATGCCAACCCCCTCCCCCCTCCCCACATTTAACCGGGCTTGGGATTGGTATCTGGGGATTGGGTCTTGGGTGGGAATCGAACCCGGGCCTTCAAAACCCACCACTAAGCCAACTTATATATAATACTGAAATTATTGGCAGATTCTACATAAATTCCAAACTGTCCGTATATTACCTGTAATTAATTCAGTAATTGTATAGGTTTGTATTGCGATTAAGTATGCAGAACTGTTTTTTGCCTATATTTACAGGGTGCCAATATTTCAAACTAACTGTTTCTAGCTAAAAACAATATTTACGCTATATTAGAAATAGTCCTAAAATCTATTCTGTGCCGTATATATCTTGCAACAGTTGGATAAAAATAGTCCCCGGACACGAAACGGTCATATCGGATACGTTTACGTTGCATTGTGTTCCTTTAAATATAGGTGTGCTGTAGCAGAGAAATGTCGTAGAATGGAGTGATTGTGGAGTGAAGCCCTGGCAGCGTGTCTCTGATTGACTCAGGTAGGATAAAAGGCCAAGGCTGACTCTTCTGACCTGTTCGCTGCGCTCGCCACACATAGAGAAGCAAAGTAAACCCAAAGCACCAGGGAGCTGAACAGTGTGAAGCCATTAAACCTCTTTGCCAGTATCCACGTGCTCCTGCTTTCAGCTTTGTCTGTAACTGGGTTGAATAGAGGGAGTTCTGGATCTGGAACAGGTGCTTGAAAATAGCAACGGTGTGCCGCTATACAGGATGTGACACATCGCATGGTGACATTTATGTACTTCTGTTACGAAAAAAAAAAAAAAAAAATGTTGTGCTAAGAATAAAGAATAATGTATGTCCAACACTGCTTTACTGGTGCACATGCTGTATATCGCTGAAATAGGTCCTGCAAGGGTTGCATGGATTTCCTGTTTTCATGCAGTGCAGTGAAAGCGAATAAAGGGGTTAGGCGGCGAAATAGCTGAAATATTTTATGAAAGTTTGAGATCTAGATGTGTGTAGTTATTCTGAAACCTGTTTAAAACTGTTCAGACTTTTTACAAAGAGAAGATCACGGTTGCCATAAAGTGTAATTTGATGATTTAATGATTGCGCAATTGAGGGATGTTGGCTTCCAAAAAAAGGTTTCTACATTCAGAGGGTGAAACACTTTACCACTTTGTAAGATTCCACATAAAAGTGCATGATGTCCAGCCGGGGCCAAAAGTTTGGAGAATGACTCCAGTATTAATTTTCACAAAGTTCTGCTGCTTCAGTGTTTTTTAGATCTTTTTGTCAGATGTTACTCTGGTATACTGAAGTATAATTACAAGCATCTCGTAAGTGATCGTAAGGCTTTTATTGACAATTACATTAAGCTCATGCAAAAAGTCAATATTTGCGATTCGCTCTGACGTGCTGTCAATCAACTCCTAGGCCACACCCTAACTGACGCCGCATCCCGTTCTTACATAATCTGTGCTCGTCACAGAAGACATTCAACTTTCACCATGAAGGAGACTCGACCCGAATGAATGGAAAAAGTTTAAACTTGAAAATGTCTGTCTTTTTTTTTTTTTTTTTTTAAGGAACGATATTCGCATAAGCTGGTGTTATGGATGACATTTTGGAACACGGTGGAACAGTTTATTTTAAAATACATTTGAAAATAGCTTAAAATGGTAATTATGCATAGACAGACTAGAAAATGATTAAATCAGCAATGTTCCTGACTTTTTTTTTTTTTTTTCTCTCCCTCACTTTTTCTTATTTTTCTTTGGAGCTTTTATCTTTTTGTGCGTTTTGAGGCTCAGCACCGGACTTGACTTTTTAATAACTTAAATTACTCAAGTTAAAGTTTAGTCAGTATATACAGTATGTGTACGTAGTATTTTAGTGGATCAGTAAAGTTTGGTAGGAACTCTATGAAATATGCCTGCTTTCCCCCCATGATGAGGTCGAACCTTGCATGGAATTGGCCGTCAAGATTTTTCAGTCTTCAGCAGTAAAGTCTGAGTCTGATTCCTGTTCTTGGCAGACACAATTGGAAGTCGTCTTCTGTTGTAGTCCAGTCATCTACTGATTTGATGTGTTGTGCATTCTGATGCCGTCCTGCTCATCATGGTTGTAAAGCGTGATTAGCTGAGTTACTAAGAGCCGCACTCCGGTTATACTACAACTCCTGTTGGCCGCACGTCTCATCAGCGCTTTGTCTTTGCGACTTAAAATATGGTCAAATTAGATTACAATAAACCAAAAATAACCTTAATAAACCCGTTTTTTTTAGGCTTTAAATGTTTCTGTTCCAGCAGATTATTTTGCATTTTTTGCATTACATTTGATTTACTTATAATACAGAGGGTTTTTTTTTTTTTACCTGCAATTCGTCTGGTGTTTCTCAGAATTATAATTTGAACCCTCAAAAGAATATTTTTAGGATGATTTCACATTACGATTAACATTTAAATGAATCCGTTGAACAGGTTTTCATTACCTTTTGAACGACGCACCCACATTTATTTTGCATTTAAAACCACGTTTTGAACAACGGCTCGGCTCCTCTCGCCATCATTAATCCGCATCGTTCACGGCACACGGTAACCCATCCGTCTGACAGGTTTCAGTTTTACTCTTCCGGAAATCTCTTTGAAACGCTTCCAGAGAACAATTAGCTCGGACACCTTTTTTTATGACGGTTTCCTCTCACCTCTTGGCAGTTATTCCTTCTCAATCACCTGGAACTTTCCCATTAATCTTGCGTGCAGTTTCTCAGACAGCCCAAGCAAATGAACGAACACTTTTGGGAATACGAGTAAATCAGTGTACATCAATACAGTGTCGCAGTCTGTGTCTTCATTTAGCTCGCTTTAAAGTCATGGATTCTTACCACGGATAATCACGTACATGCAAACTTCGGATCAAAACGCTTCGTACTCTGTGACTTTGAGAATTTGGTTGCAGTTTGTTCGGAGACTCTCCGGAGTGTTCAGGGGGCACAGATGGGTAATGTGCAGGGCTCGCTGTGCCTGAACAGAGTATCTACTTAAAATGCACGCATTTTGAAAGTGTCTCACGCGGCATAAATGTCAAAATGGTTCTATTGAACACACTGAGCAGTTTCATGGCAGTGGAACCTTGAAAATGTGTAGCGTGGTTTACTTTCCCGTTCCCTTAATGGCTCATCTACGGAGGATGGTTGAGAAGAAGCTGGATCTGTTTGAAACGAGTCTGGACCGTTTCGAGCTGATTTCTAGAAGAGTAAAACTGGGAATTTTGTCAGGTGGATGTGTACTTATACAACGTGGGGAAAATAATTATTTGATCCCCTGCATATTTTGTAAGTTTGCCCACTTACAAATAAATGAAGGGTCTTTAATTATTATGATACACACGTGGACAAAATTGTTGGTACCCTTCGGTCAATGAAAGAAAAACTCACAATGGTCACATAAATAACTTTAATCTGACAAAAGTAATAATTTAAAAAAATTCTATGAATGTTAACCAATGAAAGTTAGACATTGCTTTTCAACCATGCTTCAACGGAATTATTTTAAAAAATAAACTCATGGAACAGGCCTGAACAAAAATGATGGTACCCCTAGAAAATACTGAAAATAATGTGACCAAAGGGACATGTTAATTCAAGGTGTGTCCACTAATTAGCATCACAGGTGTCTACAATCTTGTAATCAGTCAATGGGCCTATATATAGGGCTCCAGGTAGTCACTGTGTTGTTTGGTGACATGGTATGTACCACACTCAACATGGACCAGAGGAAGCGAAGGAAAGAGTTGTCTCAGGAGATTCGAAAGACAATTATAGACAAGCATGTTAAATGTAAAGGCTATAAGACCATTTCCAAGCAGCTAGATGTTCCTGTGACTACAGTTGCACATATTATTCAGAAATTTAAGATCCATGGGACTGTAGCCGACCTCCCTGGACGTGGCCGCAGGAGGAGAATCGATGACAAATCAAAGAGACGGATAATCCGAATGGTAACAAAAGAGACCAGAAAGACTTCTAAAGAGATCCAAGGTGAACTTCATGCTCAAGGAACATCAGTGTCAGATCGCACCATCCGTCGTTGTTTGAGCCAAAGTGGACTACATGGGAGACGACCAAGGAGGACACCATTGTTGAAAACAAATCATAAAAAAGCCAGACTGGAATATGCCAAACTACATGTTGACAAGCCACAAAGCTTCTGGGAGAATGTCCTATGGACAGATGAGACAAAAATGGAACTTTTTGCCAAGGCAAATTTTGCTAATTATACTTGAAGCATATGAATAAAAGAACACTGTCCCTACTGTGAAACATGGAGGAGGCTCTGTTATGTTCTGGGGCTGCTTTGCCGCATCTGCCACAGGGTGTCTTGAATCTGTGCAGGGTACAATGAAATCTCAAGACTATCAAGGGATTCTAGAGAGAAATGTGCTGGCCAGTGTCAGAAAGCTGGGTCTCAGTCGCAGGTCATGGGTCTTGCAACAGGACAATGACCCAAAACACACAGCTAAAAACACCCAAGAATGGCTAGGAGGAAAACATTGGACTATTCTAAAGTGGCCTTCTATGAGCCCTGACCTCAATCCTATTGAGCATCTTTGGAAGGAGCTGAAACATGCCGTCTGGAAAAGGCACCCTTCAAACCAGAAACAACTGGAGCAGCTTGCTCATGAGGAGTGGGCCAAAATACCTGCAGAGAGGTGCAGAAGTCTCATTGACAGTTACAGGAATCGTTTGATTGCAGTGATTGCCTCAAAAGGTTGTGCAACAAACTATTAAGTTAGGGGTACCATCATTTTTGTCCAGGCCTGTTCCATGAGTTCATTTTTGTAAATAATTCTGTTGAAGCATGGTTGAAAAGCAATGTCTGACTTTCATTGGTTAACATTCATAGAATTCTTATTTATTATTACTTTTGTCAGATTAAAGTTATTTCTGTGACCATTGTGAGTTTTTCTTTCATTGACCGAAGGGGACCAACAATTTTGTCCACGTGTGTATGTTTATTGTAATGGATAGAGACAGAATGAACGTTCTTTCGGGCTTCTCCCGTCAAGGGGTCGCCAAAGCGGACCACCCGATCCGCACAGCAACTTGGCACTGGTTGCCCTTCCAAAAATCCGGAAAAAGCACATGATGCAAATGAATTTATAGCATTTGTATGTCAGTGAGTAAAGTAAGTATTCAATCCTCCAATGAACAATAATTCTGATTCATGTGGCAACACTGATTTAGAAGGTTTGAGAAGGTGCTCCTAATGACAACTGTGTATAAAAGCCACCAGTCCATCTTCCATTCAAACCTCATGACCATTGGCAAGACCAAGGACGTCAGGGTCAAGATTGTAGACCTGCACACGGCTGGAATGGACTACAAGGGAGACAATTGTTGGGAAAAATTGGAAGTAATACAAAATAACTATCAATCACTCTCGGTCTGGAGCTCCATGCACGATTTTACTTCATGACGTCCAGAACTACACGGGAGGAACTTGTAAATTTGTACAAACCATTGGTAATACAATACACCGTCATGGATTGACATCCTTCAGCGATGGAAGGTCCTCCTCCTTAAGTAGGCACATGTACAGGCCTGTCCAAAGTGCTGTGATCAGATGAGACCCTAATTGAGCTCTTTGGCATCAATTCGACTCACGTTTTTGGAGGAAGAAAAATGCTGACTATGACCCTAAGAACATCATCCCTAACAATCAAGCACGGAGGCGGAAACATCATGCTAAAGGTACATGGCAAATGAACTGAGCCATGTATTGTAAAATACATATTGTACAGTATATGGCAAGAAACATCTTACCAACAAGGGTTGGTTTTCCTTTTCCACCAAGTACTAAGTCATGTTTTGCTTGGGGATGAAGTACTTATTTTCCTCATTGAAGTGAAAAAATCAATTTATAACCTTTGTACCATGTGCTTTTCTTTACAGCCTATGATGAACATTATAGAACGTAAGTGGACAAACGACCAAAGAAAATCTGCAGCGGATCAAATGATTATTTTCCCTTATATATATTTATGAATACCAAAAGTACTTTTGATACATTCAATGTCATTTACCTCAATTCTCTCCAATAGGAGAAACTACAAAGCCCTATATAGCTGAGACTTTAAACATCACTGTCGGTACGACTGGTTCAAATACGCAGGTGAAAAGTTGCTGTCACTTTAATAGCGAGGTACGGTGTAGTCGAGATTTCATTTTCATTTTCCAGTCCTTTCCGAAGCCATCACGGCTGAAAATAAAAACAAATCAACATGTGAACATTACTGTGGTTCCACTGTCACACACTGGAACATGGAGATTCTAAATTGTCTTTGAGTTCAGCTGAGACTTTGTTATATTGATTGATGTTTATATTTACCTTTCGAATATCTAATTTATCTTTTGTTTTTAAATCTTTGAAAGGAAGTTAAATGCCAGTCCACACTGAAATGTACATCTGAAATGTATGCGCGTTATAAATAAAAAGCAACAATTTAATGAAAGGCTGTGACTTTGGCTACTTCTCTGCCATTTAACTTTTTTTTAAAGCCAGGGAATAATAATAATAATAATAATAATTGAATAGCTTGTCTTTTCTGAAACTAAACCAGCAGGAGATGCTGATGGTATTCCGTGTTCAGAGCTTGGACTTGTTAGCTCTAGTCTGTGGTCTACCTACCATATGGGGATCATGGGGAAGTGTGTATGTTTTCTGCATGTGTACGGAGTGTACGTTCATTCATGCCCAAGAGCGTATTCTATACTACAGATTGGCCCACATATGGAAAGGGCCCGCTCAGACTGAGGTTAGTGTTTACGCTCGCACTCGCTCTTCTGCTCAATCTGTGTTTTGCTGTGACATAGATTTCAAAGAATAATTACCTTTGCCATGAGGGGGGTCTGGCGGGTGTATTGGAAAAGGGGGGGGGGGGGGTTTAGTATAAAAGCAAGGAGACGCTTTGATCCCTTTTGTCTGCCCTTGTCACATGCTAAAGCAATTAAAAAGTGGGTGGATGTGAGTGTGACCAGAACAATTCTGTCATGGCTTTCATTATGACTGTTTACAGCTGGGGAAGGAGAGTCCCCTCTGCTCTGGGAGCTTGCATTCCTGTTAACCCCCATTAGCCTTCAGTATTAGAGAGGATTAACTGCATACAAATGGCAACATTACTCACTGTCCTCCATCACACCCTTCACGTACAGTATATATGATGGGTTTCACTGCAAAAGACCACAGATTCCTTTTTCCGATTTTCCATCAATCTGGCAAATTACTTTTTCTCCGACACACAAAGTTGTCTGTTTTGGCTAACAGTAAATGATGGCAAAATACCAAAATTGTGGTAATGCATTTATAGCTTTTTGCAAACTAATACAAAAAAAAAAAAAAAATCATACACATCTGACCAAAAATATTTTGACGTAATAGTTTGCCATTTGTTTGCATTCTCTCAACACTTATCTATAATGGGAACACTTTCATTAGTTTGTAATTTTATTTATTTATTTATTTGGCATCTTTTGCAATAAATGACTTTTCTCAACTCTGACAATGGGTTTTTGCCGTAGGTTTTACTGCAAAATGCTATAAATGCCATTTTTGGGGTTTTCCATCAATCTAGCAAATTACTTTTCCTCAGGCACACAAAGTTGGTAAATGATTGCACAGCATCAGTTTTTACCAAAATTATGGTAATGCATTTATAGCAGTTTACAAAATAATACAAAATATTTTGACATAATAGTTTGTGCTGTATAACACTCAAAGAAGCGCAATACTACTGTAACGTCTAAGCATATTGTATCGTATGGTAACACTTTAATTCGTTTGTGATTTTTATTTATTTGTTTTTATATATATAAATATATGTTTTGCAAAAAAAAATTCTCACTGGGATAAGAATGGGTTTATCTCTAACAATTGGGCTTTTGCCATGAGTTTCACTGCAAAATGCTATAAATGCTATTTTTGTGTTTTTCACTCAATGTGGCAAATTACTTTCCTCAGGCACACAAAGATGTCTGTTTTGGCAAAATGCAACAGTTTTATCAAAATTATTAGTTCCTGATTCTGATGTAGCACATTTCTTGCACATTTCACATTTGCACATAAACTGGAGACGACCCTGTACTTTAGCCCATGGACAGTCACAGTGCTGCTGACAAACATCTCGTATCAGTTCATGCTCCCTGTTTCAAATCATACTGCTGCTGTCATACCCGCGCTATATTTTTACATATTTATGTTTTAATATTTTTATACTTGTTTATATGTAAAATTTTATACACTTTAATTTTGTAAGTGCTGTTTCTGTGTAATTTAAATGTACAGATCTGGCCATTAAGAATGCGCGCTTTTTCCCCGCGAGATCCCGCAATTTGGCGCGCGACATGCCGCGAGATCCCTTAAGCAATTTTGCAAACGTAATTTGTAGCTTTTTATTTTATTGTAATTTCGTATAGTTTTCTATTTTTAGATCACTGATAGTCGTATATGACTTTCACTGCATGTCATACTGTGATTGTGTAATGTGACAAATACTACAAAAAATAATACAAGAAATCATACAGATATGACCTAAAAAAGGATTGATTTGCCATTTGTGCTTTTAAACACTTAAAGAAGCCATGTTCATTTCTATGATATATATATATATATATATATATATATATATATATATATAATTTATTTTTTTTAATTAGTTTTTTGTATTTTTTTTTGCAACATTTGCAATAACAGATTTTTCTCAAAACTGAATGAATTTTACTGTGTTTTTGCCACGGGTTTGACTGCAAAATGATTTTTTGGATTTTCGTTCAATCTGGCAAATTGCTTTCCTGGGGCACAGTAAGCCAAAGTGATTTTTTATTTAAAAATTTTTGGTTTATAAATTACTGTGATGTCTCCTCTGCGGCACGGTGGCTTAGTGGTTAGCACTGTGGCCTTGCACCTCCAGGTTCCGGGTTCGATTCCCGCCTTAGGGTCTGTGTGCATGGAGTTTGCATGTTCTCCCCGAGCTTGGTTTCTGGTCTCCTCCCACAGTCCAAAGACAGGCAGATTACGCTGATTGGTATTCCCAAATTTCTAACTGTGTGTGCATTAAATGTACATGATTTGGCAAAACACAGCAGTAAAAGATTTTATAGCAAAAAAAAACAAAATTAGCCTTTTGGACTTTTTCTCTCTTAGACACCTGTATGAAATCTCTATTATAATAATTTATATCCATGTTTTTTGTTGCTGTTTTTGTTTTGCTTTGCTTCATGTATACTCATGTTAATCAGTTTTCCTTCACTAGCAATGTTCAGATTTTACTGTTCTTGTAGCATGCTGGTGATTCGCTCATAAATAACTGTTTCTTGGCATGAATAACAAACAGGTGCTATTTTTATGAAATGAATGACCTCCAGTTGTGTCAGTGCTTCACAGGGTTGCCACCCACTAATACAGGGACAATCAACAAAATCTTTTGGAACTTGATTTTCATAATAATACCTTCCAGAAGTCTGGATAAGCAACTAACATGGTTCCAGTAGTTACTGTACATATTGCAGCTTAACCAACCGTTTAAGGGAATAAATAGGACAAGTCAAAAACCTCATCTTTATTAAGCATTTGCAATTCATCTAACTGCTTTGGACTTCTTTATGTAATCAGCTTTAAACATTACGGTTATGTTGTTACTCAGATAAGGCAAGATGGGTAAAATCTTTGAAAATCGAAATGGTCAAAATGGTTCCCTTCCTGATGTACGTCGTGTCCATGCCCCTGATGAGATTCCTTTATTTACTGTAAATAATTTACATAAATGCATTTGAATGGAGTAAACCACAAAAGATGCCACACTTGATCAGGGTTAGAAATCTCCAGTCAGTGAACCATGCATAATATTTTGCTTTCTGACATTTCAGACATGGCCCACCAGTTGGTCACCCTGCTCTGATGTGTTCTTGATAATATCCCAGAAATTGTTCTAGGTCACATCCTGAATGATTGCCATATCATGTTTGTTTGTTTTTTTCCCCCCAGGAATTTGACTTGCATTCACACTTAGGCTTTCCTAATTTGGGAACAGCTCCTCTTAGACTTGACCTACTGTATTATGAAACAGCTGATCATAGTTCAGAGTTGTTGACCCACAGCGCAGGGTTGCAATCGGTGCAGCAGTTATTTATGCTGAACGCTAAGAGCAATCTCGGTGTGCCAATCTAAATTGATTTGCTGGAGCTGGCTGTTTATTTTCATGGGCTGGATTAGAATATAAATGCAGGCATCAGAAAATGACCTTTAAAGCATGGGGGGGGGAATCACCGTCTCTGTGGGACTAGAAGAACGTAGGCATTCCTTATGACAGGATTTGCTGAGTTGGCACTGATGCATGAAAGAGTGCTAATGATCTCCAAGCTAAAGACAGTCGATAGAAGACGACAGCTAATGATGAGGACGACCTCATCGGCCCCCAATCACCGGGAATGCCATCGGTCTGAATTAACCTGTACCTTTCACTTACCCTTCCTTCTGGTCATCTTTCCTTCAACAGCTAATCTCACATTGCATGCCTAATTCAATACTTAGGTGTACAAGGTGACCGAAAAGGCACTTGCGTGTAGTTTAGCCACAGCATTCTTGTATTCCGTCCTGTTCATATCATTTGGGCATTGTTCATTTCACTCGAGATACCGTCACACTCCTAATTTGTGATGTTTGCAACCATTTCTATTACAGAGGTACTGTTTCACTAGCAAGAAATATCGTATCCGATGACACCCCACCAGATTCACCGAATTAATTTGCGTCTAGAAGGTGTACATGGCATAATAAATGTGCTCACTATTGTTACTGGAAGCAAACTGTTCCTTATGAAAGAACTCCTGCATTTCAGAGATGATTTTAGCAAAAGTAACGCAAAAGAGGCGGCACGGTGGTGTAGTGGTTAGCACGGTCGCCTTGCACCACCAGGGTCCGGGTTCGATTCCCTTCTCTGTGTGCATGGAATTTGCATGTTCTCCCCGTGCTTGGTGGGTTTCCTCTGGGTACTCCGGTTTCCTCCCACAGTCACAAGACATGTAGGTTAGGTTAATTGGCATTCCCAAATGGTCTGTAGTGTGTGAAGGAGTTAGCGTATGTGTGTGTGTGTCTGTGCCCTGCGATGGATTGGCACCCTGTCCAGGGTGTACCCTGCCATGTGCCCTAAGTCTCCTGGGATAGGCTCCAGGCCCCCTGTGACCCTGAATACAGGATTAAGCGATTATAGATGGTGAGTGAGTGAGTAACGCAAAAGAAATCAGGAGAATCGGCAGCTCTGGCTCGTCAGGGTGTGGCTCCGCAGGGCTTATAGGGGTGTCCTGTGGTGTCTGGCACCAGGATGTTGGCACCAGTGCTGTAGTTTTTTCACAGTGTTGTGTTTAATCATTCTTGCTTGGCATACATGCAAACATGGATACATCGATTATGATATTGACACATTAACACTGAGCATCAATTATATGCTGGTAAATTGGTGACAGTATTATGAGCCTGTCCGCTCAAATCCCAGAGAAAAGCCAGTCCTGGCCACTATAGAAACGCCCAGTGCTCCACATCCCACTACACATGGGTCATGGCACACAACGTGCCCATGGCTGCCAACTCGGCCATCAAGGTCCCCAGATCTCAATTCGAACGAGCACCCCTGGGATGCACTGGACAAACGCTTCCAATCCACTTCACAGCACCCAAACGATCTGCCACTAAAGTCCTGGTACCGTCCAATTGCAAGTGTTTACGCATTCGAGGGTTTTGTTTTTGTTTTTCCTCCCCATCATATTTCTTCCGCAAAAGTTTACAGTTCTGTACTATCCTTCCAGATTTTGATAATGTAGTAATCATAGGGTTCTTAACCCAGTTCCAGTGGGTTTAAATCTCCTTAGTTGTTTTCTTTGCTTGATGCAGCTCAATAATTTGACCCTTCTGAAAATGGCGACTTTTTTGCGGGGGGCCAGGTAACGTACAGTGCACTTAACCATTTATCTTGGATCTCGGACTGTTGTAGTGCACCGTAGAGCTGTTTGTAAGTCATCATACTGGTTTCAGTTGTGTTGGTCTGATCTACTTAATGGGAAAGTATTGTGTGTACTGTATGAGACCACGCGGACATAATGAGTCAGACAGGATAACACCCTGTAGGGAAAAAAAACAGCATGGGTGTGTATTACAGTGCGTGTGCGGCTATATTAAAGAGTCTGCATGTTGGAAGGAAGCAGTGTTGAAATAACGAATGCTCGTTTGTGTGCTCTACAAAGTATACAAGCTATGCTTTATACTAGGTTCATATCCCAACTGCGTTGTTCTCGATGCTTGAGGCAGGGTTGAATTTATTGTTTAGGTTTGTTTTGTCTGTTTTCCTTTCCCATCTTCCTACTGTGGTAAGTGGCACTCTCTTAAACTTTACGATGGATTGGATAAACTCTGACTGAGCAAAGAAAACACGAGAAACATCATAAAGCCGCCCAAAGGAATCGTACTCCCAAGGGAGCTGCACAAACAAATCAGTTTAGAGAAAAATTGAGGGGCTGATGTGTGCAAAAGGCTCTAATCACATTTGTCACCAAAGTCGTTCTGTATACGTAGCTGAGATATTTCCGAGAATCCTTTGTAAACCATTTGGTGTGTGTGTGTGTGTGTATACATACTGTATAAAAGCCTTATTTGGGAGTTGAAGCAAATGACACCGCTTACCCTCAACCACTGCTTTTTAACTGTCAAGAGACATTAGGTCCGTGGTGAGATTGCAACACTCGTGAAGTTTCACTCAGTTACTGCAATGACCTGAAGTGGCACTCTAATTACAGGTTGGCCAGAAGATGGTTTGCCATAACACTCCACATAGGGCTGGGGGAAAAAGAAAAATCTTCCCTAAACACTTGTCCCGGCAGCCTCGTCTATCCGCCCCCCCCTCTACGAAACCCTGATTAAGATCTCCAGTGGTGGCTGCAATTATAGAAGCCTGGACAACAAAAGCTGTCAAGAGCGGCAAGCTCGGACAAGTCTGTCTTTATGTGAACAAAACCATATGAACAATTGGTTTCTGGGTCTCATCCGGCTGAGTGTGTGCTTTGTCAGCAGCTGTCCTGCCGTCCTGATAATGAAATAACTTGCTCGTATGTAAGGCTTTTAGGTCAGACCTCTGTCAATGAAACATATGGAGATATTCAGTAATGAGCTGTCCAGAAGAAGGAGGAATGCTTAACCTTGCAGCTGTCTACAGGATTCCCTCAGGCGGGCAGCTATCTGCAAACTACTGTAGGTACCAAGTTGTTGTTGTTTTTTCTTTTCCTCCTGCTATCAAGTTGTCTTGGATTGCATATCGGATACATAATTAATTAGGAAGTGTGTTTTCCAGTTGACTAAACCTCTGAACACCAGCTTCCTCATTAAAAATTAGAAATTGAGTTTGTCCATCTTCTGGTCAATGTTGCAAAGATCAGGATTCCTGAAACACTCTGCACGAGTTGGGTGTACACCCTGGATTGGGACGCCGAAAGTTTGGAGAATGACACAAATATAAATTTTTCACAAAGTCTGCCGTTTCAAGCTTCAGTGCTTTTAGATCGTTTTGTCCGATGTCACTATGGTAACTACTTCTTCTTTCGGCTTCTCCCATTAGGGGGCGCCACAGCGGATCATTTGTCGCCATCTAACTCCGTCGCCGCCTACCACATCTTCCCTCGTCACTCCAAAATTCTGCGTTTCCTCTCTGATCACATCCATAAACCTTCTCTGAGGCCTTCCTCTTCTCCTCCTGCCTGGCCGCCCCATCTCTAGCATTCTCCTCCTGGTGTGTACCCCACATCCCTCCTCCGC
The DNA here is from genome assembly GCA_030347435.1 of Clarias fuscus. NCBI lineage: Eukaryota > Metazoa > Chordata > Actinopteri > Siluriformes > Clariidae > Clarias > Clarias fuscus. The sequence goes on along the minus strand of CM059215.1, from coordinate 33,309,181 downwards.
ACTTGTCCAAACCATCTCAATCTGGCCTCTCTATAACTTTGTCCCCAAACCGTTCTACCTGCACTGTCCCTCCAATATACTCGTTCCTAATCTTGTCCATGCTCGTCACTCCCAGAGCAAATCGCAGCATCTTCAGCTCTGCTACCTACAGCTGTGCTGTGCTTCTAGGCTACATCCTGATTGGTCGCATCGCGTTCTTGCGTAATCAGTGCTTGTCAGAATTTTTGTTTTTGCTCATCCACCCGCCTCTTGAGGATTTGACCCCAAGTTCGCGATGGGATTAAGGTCTGGTGAGCTTCCTAGACTCAACGTTTTGATGTTTTGCATGTAATTATACTCAAGTATACCATAGTAACATCTGACAAAAGGGTCTAAAAAGCAGACTTTGTGCAAATTAACATTTGCGTCATTCTCAAAGCTTTTGGGATTTCTTTTCCTCTGATGAAGAATGAAGGATTGCAATTTTTATCATCATCATCATCATTATTATTCCTTATTTTACAGTATGACGACCTGTCCTCACCTTTTACTGGATGTACACGAGGGGAAAAGACTACAGAGGCCCCCTTGGTGAAAAGTGGATGATGACAAATAATGTAAAGCGTAGAGTGTAGATCAAAATGCAGGGCACGTGCATGCTGACAGAGTTCACGCACGGACAACCACATGGCAGCGCACAGACCTAATATTTCCATTGATTTACTTTCCACAGTGTTGAATTGTTTTTCTTGTGTGTGTGTGTGTGTGTGTGTGTGTGTGAGCTGGACCTAATGGGCTTGGTCTGCTGTACTGTGCTGTGCAGTGCAGTATGCTTTGTGTCAGGGCTGATTAGAGACACAGAGAGAGAGAGAGAGAGAGAGAGAGTGTGTATGCCAGGGCTAGACGAGCATGGCTGATTTACCAGCTCGGCTAGATTGCGTCTCCTGGCTTGCCCGTGTCTGTTGTCTTACGTGGTTAGCTGTGTTAGGAACGGTGGTGGTTTGGGGGTTGGGGGGGGTTAAAATCCTATGAATGAATTGGCTTGTTTGTTGCTGCATGTTGGATTTCTTTTTAAAGAGTGATTAAGCACAACTGACTCATTTCCCTTTTGTCTGCCTTTTTTTTTTCTTCTCCTCCTCATCTTGAGTTACGGCACAAGTGAGAAAAATCAGCGTCCTGCTTCCCACGAACGGAACCGTTACTGGAGACACGTAAAAGGAAAATTGTTTTCACATTTGATCACTGCTTCGTTTTTTTCTTTTTTTTTTTTTCCCCAGAGCTCCTCGCAGCTTTTAATTGTAAAAGATAACAAGGACACTTCCTTCACTTTGTGTATTTGTTCAGCAGACGGTTGGTGTGTAAGTGACTCATCCTGGGGTTTTTTCTTGTTTTGTTTTGTTTAACCGTTACCTTTATCCGGGTGGCCCCTGGTAGGATACGCCGTGCACACAGAGGTGTGTTTGCTGAGCCAACAGTTCATATCGTCCTGCTCGTGGGAGGAATAAGGAAAAGTTAAACTAACAAGGTGTTCATCCCTGTGATTCAGAGGCAAGTGGGTGTCGGATTAGGCATCATGGGGTGTTAAACCTCGAGTCATTTTCTCACCCTTTCATTGAGCTAAACTAATTTGACCATTATGGATTGATGCAGTTTGGGAGATGGTGGCTCTTTATTGATTGATTGATTGATTGATTGATTTTGGTTGGCGGGAGGTGACGAGCAACTGACATTTCAGAAAAGGAAGGAGGCAAGTCGTCATGGCGACATCCAGTCCCCAGGTTCCCTATGCACTCGTAGTATTAATATTTATCATTTAGTTGCTTGGCAAACATTCTAGGGATGCGACCTACATAGTTGACAGTCGCCACTGTAATGTATGAATTCATAATGTACACAGAATCTAATGTGTCCTGACGGCGGTCCAAAAAGTTTTTGATCCTTTTTACAGGCCGCGTGAAAAGTAACTAAGTAATTAAAAAATTGGTAATATTTAAAGTTCAAAGGTTATCTAAAGTCCATATTTCTGATACAAATTCATTAAACCAAACCGTACATGTACTTTATTACAGTAGGAAAATGAAAGCTAATGAAGGTAAATTCCGGCGGCGTCAACCAGTTTCCTCAAACAGTCAGGGATGGACCTTCTGCAGGAAGTCGTTTCGAAGTCCAACAGTGTGTCCTCCAGCATTTTCCTGGACGTTGTCTGAACAGCCTCCAAGAAGTCCAGATTTCCCTCCATGTGAGGTTGTTTCCCTCCACACTGGAGGACTTGGAGGCTGTACATTTGTACAATTTGTTTCAATATATTTGTGTTAGAAATATGAACCTTATTAGACATTTGCAGTTACTTTTCACCCACTCTGTAGATTTTGACCTTCAAAAGTTTGTGTCCAGATGATCATTACACCCATACTGTCTGTATGTCCCCATATATTGAACATCCTGTTCCAGATCCAGTTATTCTTTACTGGTATTTAAGCTTCCACTTTTCCTGGAAGACACGGGTGTGATGGTCATGTGGAGCGTTATCCATACGCTTTTGGCTGAATATCGTATAACATATAAACACTTTAAACACCAACAAAGACAAACACAAAGTTAACTGTCTTTAAACGAAACGCATCACTCTTTCACCCTGTGGCCTCCAGTCGTTTGTTTTCTTTTCATTTCCTTTGTTCTTTTGTATAATTCAGTCCTTCCTTACCCACAGCCTTGATAATTAAACATAAACTGGACTTGAGACTTAAGTAGAATTTCCTGCCTTAGGAAAAGAAAAAAAAAAAAACAAAGCACTGAGGTTGGGGTATTTAAGAAAGGACTGTTCTTGTAATCATCCGAAGTGACTCAGCCAAAATTCCAACCCACACTCTTAGACGAGTGCTTACAATTTTTTTTTTTTTTCCTTTTCCCAGACAAGTCTTATGATGAATTAGTTTCGGATTTAATTACAGAAACTTAGAGTTCACTTCCCCACAAAGCCCCGGGTCGAGCGGCGCTCCAGAGGGAAGGAAACGCAGTGCAGTATATTGAGATAAAGGCAATCTTTTTTTCTTTTTTTCTTTTTTAATCTCTTCAATATGCTTAACCTGGCATATTCCTTCTCACTTTCTTCTTAGTACATGATCAGTTATTAATATTCCACCTTCACTGCCCGTGAGACGTTGTGACATGCTTGTACGTGTTTTTGTTTTTGTTTTCTCCTCCACCTCGTTTGATCGCGACCTCGTTCGGTGTACAGTTTATGGCTGCAGAAAAACAAGTACGTTTGCTGATTAGATCCTTTTTGAAGTCTGATGTAACCATCATCAAGGGGGAGACAGAAGTCTTTCTGTAGTAGCGCCATAACGAGTTCAAGGAAACTTACTGTACGGCATCTTAGTTCATCTCTCTTTTATGCTCTTTTTATTTGTATTTTTATTCCATACTACTTTATTTATTTCGCCGTGTCCATCATCTGCACCGCCGATTGAGTGCCAGCAATATGGGAGTCCGTTGAAAAGACAACAATGTCTTCATTTTTTTGTCCCCCCCCCCTTAAGAGCAATGCCAGCTCACAGAGCAAAGTCATTACTCACCAATGCATCTCAAGGTTATGAAGATACAGCGTGCAGTCAAAACATTAGGATTCCTTCCTGGACCCATTTCCTGGCCGACATGGATGGCTGCCGCTGAAAGTGCAAAGTTGTCACAATTTAGGGCTCTTTTGAGAGTTTCTCGCTACAGATCAAAGCCTAATGAGCTTCAGCGACTCACAGATTATCTCGGGTCGACTTTGCGCCGCACAATACCGCCAGCATAGCAAAAAAAAAAAAAAAAATGTTGGTTACAAATTGTTTTTATTTACGTGGAATGTAATTGCAAATGGCAAATAAGAATTGGTGCAAAAGCGTAAATGGTATTATTTTCCTTATCGACCTAGGGTCGTTGTTTAGTTGTTGTTGTTTTTCTACCCTACCAGCAGATATTGAGAACAGAGGCGGCAGGCGCAACCTCGGTTTATTACGCGGCTTTGCTAATGTGCTGTTTTTGCCGTAATGTCATTAGCGAACGAAGTGGCGATAGCTCTGCGAGGAACTTCGAGGTATGCAGAGAGTTATCATGATCTGGTTGAAGCAGGCAGGCTTGTTCAGGCTAAATAAATGATCACAGGAGCTATTTTTACACTGAAATATAAATGCAGTAGTCCTCCGAGCCGGAGCCGAGAGTCTATACTCGGAACGACGTTAGGGAATACGACCCACCCCTTATCCGCGTGCTCGCAACTTTCCACTCTTCCTCGTTATCCCTTCCTGCGTGCATCTTTTAATGCCCTCCTTCTTTCAAGGGTATATTGCGAGAGCGTAATAACAGATTTTATTTGTAAATTTTTTATTATTTACAAAGGTTATTTACAAGGTATTATTGGAATTTGAGTATCGGATAAAATGCCGACCGTGTTTAGCTGTTTTGGGGAAATGATCTACGAGCGTGTGCGGTGCGATGCCAAAAGTTAATTATTTTGCAATGAGAGTACGTCAAGAAGTGTACTGTTCCTCTTACGTTACAGCAATAAGCCATGCATCCCTTATCTAGTGGGCGGGGCCTGGAGCCTGTGCCAGTCTGGACGGGGTGCCAACCCATTACGAGGCACAAGCATGTTTTTTTTTCACTTAGAGGAAAGCCACCAAGCCCAGGGAGAACACCCAAACTCCATGAACGCAGAGCGGAGATGAGATTCAAACCCCAAACCCTGGAGGTGCGAGACGACGACGATTTCCACTGATCCACCACGATGCGAAATAGTGATGATTTTTTTCGAAAAAATTGTGTTGCATTCACACAGCTTAATGAAATATTTAAGGATACTCCTAGTCTTGTGAAAGAGCACCAGCCAATGTTCCTCAAAACAAGTTCGTTCCTGTTAATGCAGTTTCTCTTTTTTTTTTTTTTTTTTTCGAAACCACCAAGACGTGTCAGAAAACCCTGATTGTTTGAAAAATCTCTTCTAAGAAAACTTTACCACATGTGACTTTATTACGCAAGATTATGGTTGCTTAATACACCGTTATTGCTATATCCAGGGCCCGGATCTGATTCCCGTCTCGTGATCCGTGTTTGTCATGGTCATGACACAAGCACACACTCACATGCACACTACGGGCAATGTGGGAACGCCAATTAGTCTAATCTGCATGTCTTTGGACTCCATGTGGGAGGAAACAGGAGTACCCGGAGGAAACCCACCGAGCCCGGGGAGAACATGCAAACTCCATGTACACAGACCCTGAAGTGGGACTCGAACCCAGACCCTGAAGGTGTAAGGCCACAGTACAAAACAATGTGTCTTTCCAAACGAGTTTTTTCTTAGCAAACTATTAAATTAATCAGCGTTGTTGCTTGTTTAATTCAGTCATGTTCTACGTATTACGTAGGTTGTTCGGAAAAGAAACGAATGAAAAATGACCTTTGAACCTTTAGTCTATTATATCAAACGTGGACCTCACAAATCCTTGTCCAAGTTGTTACTTTGGAAATGGTAACATATTAAAACGAGTGCATTAACATGAACCTTGGGGCTGACGACTCTCTGAGCCACAGTTATAGAAAATTACAGCCAAAACACGGCTTTAGTGCTGATCTTATTTTATTTATTTCATGTTATACAGTGCATATAATGCAGAAATGTGTGGCCAAAGAAGCTACTGTACTTCAGAGGTCTATGCAACATGAAAGTGACCAGCGTTCTACTGTCTCACTTGAAACAATTAAAATCATTTAAAATGCACATTATTCTTATTTCTTTGAGTATTGGTGTCTGAAAACCATTGGTGAGTCTTGGTGTCTGAAATTGGTGTAAGCTTCTAGAAGCATATGACCTGTTAGAAAAAAATTGTTGCTTACGTTAAAGCATTCTGTGAAAAATGAAGGATTTGAAGGATTTTGATGTTATGTTGCCAATGAAACGTAAAAAAAAAAAAAAACAGCAACTAGAGTTTATTGAGATAAAATTGCTTTTTGTAATCTGCCCAATACTTACTGTTAACATACTGTTAAAAGCATTCCAGGGTGACCTCAGTGCTTTGCATAAGAGATGGTTTTTGGTAAAAGCAAAAAGTTTGTAGTGTCCGTAACCATGTTTCCTCTAGATGTCCGTACAGCAGAGACTTTGACGATCTTTAAACGATGACTCAAGACGTATCTGTTTCTCCAATACTTGGACTAATCGCCCCTGTTAAATAAATAAATAAATAAATAAATAAATAAATAAACCTCTTCCCAGTTGTGTTAGACTGATGGCACTTGGTTATTAATGGTTGAGATAGATATGGATGAATTATGGATCCATTAAACATATCAGTTATATATATATAACAAAAGTTTGGACACCCCTTCTCATTCAGGGAGTTTTCTTTATTGTGTTCTTTCTTGTGTCCTTTAGCCCAAACGCGTCTCTTCTGCTTGTTGCCTGTCCTTAGCAGTGGTTTCCTAGCAGATATTCTAGCATGAAGGCCTGATTCACACAGTCTCCTCTTAACAGTTGTTCTAGAGATGTGTCTGCTGCTAGAACTCTGTGTGGCATTGACCTGCTCTCTGATCTGAGCTGCTGTTAACCTGCCATTTCTGAGGCCGGTGACTCAGATGAACTTATCCTCCGCAGCAGAGGCGACTCTCGGTCTTCCTTTCCTGGGACGGTCCGCATGTCAGCCGGTTTCTTTGTAGCGCTCGATGCTTTTTGCGACTGCACTCGGGGACGCTTTCAAAGTTTTCCCAGTGTTTCGGACTGACTGACCTTCATTTCTTAAAGTAATGATGGCCGCTCGTTTTTTTTCTTCACTTAGCTGCTTTTTTCTTGCCATAATACAAATTCAACCTCTTTGAATAAGAAGGTGTGTCCAAACTTTTGCTCTGTACTGTGTATTTATATATATATATATATATATATAGGTACGCCCTTTGTAGCTCACTAGCTTTCCATTTAATGCTATTTGGGATGCGTCCCTGGAACAGACGAGGTTAGCTGATATTCTAAAGCATAATGAGTGGAAAAGTTCATCTTAAAACAGGACTGTTCACGACCTCCATGGTCTACCTTTTGTCTACCTTGTACCGCTAAGAATTTAAATCTATCGGTTGCTGACTCGCCGGTTAGTTCTGCCGAAGGGAAGGATGCGTGTTGTTGCGGAAGGATGTGTGTTGGGGTAGTAAAGTACCTGGATAAATAAACAAACAAATCTGTTGATGATAAACGGTGTTTGCGAAGAACCTGTTGGTCTGCGCCCTCGAGCCCACATCCGCATCACAGCCGTGCTGATATTCCACACAATCACGCGCCTCATCATTCCATACCGCTTAATTATTAGCATAGATTTGAATTCCAATAACTTTTACATTTCGTATTCATTTTCCTCCAACTTCAGCCGTGTGAGCTTTGCCTTATATGGAGTTTTGTGGGTGTCACCACAATCAGCAAATCATCTGTGCCTGGTTATTTAAACACGACTGGCGTTCCCCAACATACATGCACGTACAAAGAAAGGTACGGAAATCCAGCAGAAAGATTTCATGCAAATTGGTCATTAAATGTATTGCTCATGAAAAGAAGAAAAAAAAAAAAAAAAAACTGGACTATTTGTTCTACTTTACTACTTCGTTCCAGCTTTGCGCTCCGTTTCACGCCTCAGCCGTCACCAGCACCGGAGCCCGGCTGCCCATTTCCCATCAGTGCGCACTTAAGAGGACATCTTTCCACCCAGAACTTTTGATCCGCTCGTGTGCAGGTTTAAATAGGTCGTCCTGTTTTTTCCCTCACAGCGCCTCCTTTTCCTCTTGCCCTGGATTCTGATGACAAACAAAAGAGGGACGCTGCTCAAACAAAACAGCTCATCAGCATAACCTGCACAGGTTATGTAAAGAGCTCTATTTCTGCAGACTTTGGCTCTTCGTCAGCGACGCTCACACGGGGCTCTCGCTTCCTCGCGCCGGGCTGCGTATAGGAAATGATTAGGATGAGGAGCGTGAATAGAGGAAGCGGCATCATTACTATCTCTTGTGCTCGTCCCCCCCCCTGCTGAGTTAGGAAGAGCCGCTGAATAGATCACTCAATGTCAGCCGTAAGACATTTAAAGCAGCAGTCACTCTAGCAATTAAAGTCTTTTCTCCGCTTAATCCGAATACGATGAATGCACTAAATTAGTTTATGACCTTTCACATATAACCAAGATCAAGTTCTCTTTTTCATGAATGTTTGAAAAGACACTCAGCTCGATTTCCTCCTCAAACAATAGAAACACACTCTTATACAGTGCAACACTTGAACTTAGGCCAAGCCTGTTTATAACGTAATTAAAAAAAATAAACAGACGAAGAGGTATTTTTGCAAACGCTTTAACGCCTTCCTTCAAGCTGCAATTTTAGTTATTAAGTAAAATGTTTCTGAATGGGAAAAAGCCACAGGAGATAGATAGAGCGAGAGAGAGAGAGAGAGCGCATTGTAAGGCTTCTAACGCTTTAAAGGCATAATACAGCTTTCTAGGACTACATTCTATGTAGCTCAGAGGTTGTCCTTGAATGAAAACCATGACAAATACATAATGTCATCAAGAGATCAAGACGAGATTTAATTGCCTTAATATTGCGCAAAAAAACAAAAGCATGCTATTTTGATGAATTTTTAAATCAATACTGGTGAGGGAACATTCTCCCTTTTCATGTCACATGAAAGAAAGAAAGTATAAAACTGATCGACATTACAGAAGATTTCAAGCATAATACGGTGATGCGACTCGGTGAAACATTTAATTGTTGGCCATTAGAGGAGCTCATTACAGGAGCTCGGCTGAGAGTTATCGTAACGTACAGTCCAGTACAGTCCTGACCGCGCTCCAAGCCATTTCTACATGTCCGGGGCGTTAAAGGAGTTCCCGGGAGGCCGGGGTTTCAGACGTGAAGCAGGCAGTTTCAATCATGGCGCTGGTGCACTGAAAAAAAAAACATTCTACCTTGATGGTGTCCAAGCACTAGTGAAACACTGGGATGAGTGCATCAGTGCAGCAGGGGATTATATAGAGGAATAAAGGGAGTTGTTAACTCATAGGTCCCGGTTTGACTTGAACACCCTTAATCTGATTTTTGGTGCACATTAAGAACAGTGAAAACAACCTTCGTGCCTTTCAAGTCCCACCTACACCTACTAGTTTTCATTAGCACCAACAGGATACGGAGGAAGAGTAGCATTCAAAGAATACAGACTACTGGCAGTATACAAATGAAATAAACACACACTTAAAAACCAATTAGTCAGGAACATTCGTACACACGTAATTCGTACACACATGCAATTATCCAATTATGTGATTGTGTGATTATCCCGTCATGCAGATCAAGAGGATGTTAACGTTCGGAACGAACATCACAATGGAGACGTTAGTGATCTCGCACTGATGTGAATAACTTACAACAGCACAATACTCCATATACACTTTTTATATCCTGAGCTGTTTTGTGTCTGCATGAATTTATGGATTATGTTTGCATCATACGGTCGGCTGATCTCATGAATGAGCGAGTGCACTATAGTCGGGACAGTTATATATTCAGCCTGGCCAAAAAAAAAAAAAGGAGACGCCATTTGGATTGGAATGAGCAAATACTTAAGAGACTGGATAAGTGTATAAGGAAATACAGTGGAACCTCGGATCGTGAGTAACTTGGTTTACGAGTGTTCCGCAAACCGAGCAAAGATTTTTAATACATTTTTAATTGGAAACCGAGCAAGTATTAGTTTACGAGCGCCGAGTATCATTAGAGAGCTTTCTTTTTTTCCCCCTTTAAAACAGTGTTTGCGTTGTGTATGTTAGTTGTGAAACTTAAAAAGCGAGGTGTGGGAGGGAGGAGGAGTTACTGTTTAAGACGAGGCGAGGGGCTAATTCCACACACACACACACACACACAAATACACGGCGCCTGCGCGCACAAACACTTATCTGTCTGGATTTATTTTTACTTTTTTTAAATGTTAAGAGCAGGTTAATTTCTTTTATTTTTCTTTAAATATTGTATTGATTGTTTTGGGCTGTAGAACGAATCATTTGAGTTTTCATTATTTCTTACGGGAAAATTCTATTTGGTTTACGAGTGTTTTTGGAATACGAGCCTGCTTCCGGAACGAGTTATGCTCGTAATCCAAGGTTTCACTGTAAAATGTTTCAGCTGGCAAGAATTCTTTAAACCCTAATGGATGCACTGAGGAGCTTCTCATTTCTTCGACAACCATGTCGTATACCAGGACGTATCTTGAAAAAAAAGATGTTACTGTGTTTTAGACGGGTCAAGTTAGTGGCTTGTATCACGCAATCAAAGGAGATTGATGAAGTGACTGGAATTAGGTTAAGAATCGGAAGGATATTGCTGACCTTTCAACTTCCTGGGAGAATGGTGGCCTGAATAAATCATGAATGATCATAATCTGAGATTACTTTTGGTACGCAAAGTTTCTGTTTGCATGATGAAGTTGCATTGTAAAAAAAATAATAATAATAAAATGCACACAGTCACTCATTTACATTTACACATTTAGCCGACACCCTTATCCAGAGGGACTTATATTTGTATTTCATTATACAGTACATCTGAGCAGTTGAGGGTTAAGGGCCTTGATCAAGGGCTCAACAGGGACAACTTGGCCGTCATGGGATTTGAACCTGAGACCTTCAGTACCAACAGCTCTGTGGCCTTAACAAAGCCACTTGTTAGTGAGATTAATCACAAAAGGCTTCAGCTTGCTAGTAAGCATAAATATTGAAACGATGGAAAAAGGTCATGTGTCCAGACTGAGTCTATTCCAGAGTGATGGGCGTGGTCAGGGTGAGAAGGGAAGCGCATGAAGCGATGCTCCCATCATGCATAGCGTCCCCTGTACGAGCCTCTGGAGACAGTGTTATGATCTGGGGTCGCTTCAGTCGCTCAGGTCGAGACTCAGCAACGTCATGTGGAGATAAAATGAAGTCAGCTGACGAACATGTACAGTATTTGTTTCTTCCATGACGGCACGACCGTGTAATGGCCAAGAGTGGTTTTGGGAGCACGAGGAATCGTTTTTTCACAGATGAATGAGTCCTGATCTTACAGTGCCTTGCAAAAGTATTCATACCCTTTAAAGTTTTATACATTTTGTCACGTTACAACCACAAACGTAAATGTATTTTACTGTTTGCATGCTCAAGAAGTCAGGTTTGTGCAATCAGCTCAGCACCCCTTGTTGAAAATACAGTACGATTTATAAAAAGACCACACAAGGGTGATTTTTGTTTAGTTGCAGTAAAAGTGTGAACGATGCCTATGATTTGTTATTTGATAGCATTCAATTTGTGTGTATTTACTCCTGAATCTGAAGCCGAGGTAAGAATAAGGGATAATACTGCACCGTAGCCAGCGTTCTCTTACTGTGTCTTTCTCCTTTCTATTCCTTCCCTTGTAGCCTTTCACTAATAAACTGAGCAGGGAGGAAGTGAGGGACGGAGGAAACGTGTCTAGAGCAAGGACCTGGAGTTATATTTTCCGCTGTATAAATAGGTTTAAAAGAAATGGGCTTCATGATAAACCTGCTACGCGTGGCACAACCTAATTTGCCAGCTTTACTGTAAACACCGAGAAAAGAATGAGAAATGAATAAAGCTCGACGTCCAGGGACTCTGCGATGACAGAAGCTGGAATCGTCTCTGAAAGGAAGGAAACTTTTTGCGTTCTGTGATTTATTGCCGCTGGTAGTCGGCGGGCCATGGAGCAAAGCTTTGTCTGACACGAGTAAACAGCAGCTTCTCCTGAAACAACACTTACTTTCTCATGATTCCCTCCCAGCCAGTGATTAACAGCAGTCTATTAAACTCTAGGTGGTTGGTGCCATTAATATTTTGGATAACTTTTGCAGAAAGAAGTAAAAATGTTGGCTGTGCTTAAGTACCACAGCGCTGATTAATACTCCATTCTGATTGGTCAGAAAATGTTAAACGGCCAAAACATGGTCTCGGTGCCGAAAAGTGTCTCACCAAGGTGAAAAAGTGAATTTTCAGATCGGATCATGTAACAGCAATTTTTATATATATCTAATGCTTCTCATCTCCCAATTCATGCTTCGTTGTTTGTAAATATGAATGCACATACATTTTTTTATCAGATTAAAAAAAACACACAAAAAAAACACCAACTACAATTTCACGCCCTTTTATGTCCTGTAGTTTTCGGAACTTTTTTTAATTCAAATCTTCTAAAGATCTTAACTGTCATTTAGATTTCACATGAAAAGACATAAAGCTGAAAAAGTGTATTATTCTATAGCGCTAAATTGTTAAGATATTGCGAAATTAATTTGACATTTACATTTAGGCGTTTGGCAGACGCTCTTATCCAGAGCGACTTACAAAAAGTGCTTTAAAGTTTACATCACTGGATAGATACTTACACTGGGTGAACTAGGTTAATCAGTCCCTGATACGATGTTAGTAAAATAGGCACAGCGTTCTTTCATACACAGGATGTGAGTGAGTCATGACCCTCTAGGGAGTATACGACACATTCCAGGAACAAACCAGATCAGTCACTTGCTCAGATCACATATTGCTGGTTTTACTTTAAGCGTTGCGAAGCAATAATAAATAAATAAATGAATGAATAAATAAATAAATGCTGCAGCTAACGGAACAGATTTGTACATGGCCTGGGTCAGTCGCTCCTTTCAGACAGCAGCATTATTAACTCTTTCTTTGATTTGTCTCCATAAGGTTATAAAATGTTCCCTCTGCCCAGTAAATTCTACAAATAAATTAAATTAATTGTCTTATTGTCATCATTTGTGGATTTATTTTATCTTGCGCTCTTTGTTTTTCTCCACCTCATATTTAATATGCCGTTAATATCAAATAACTATTATTCACAATCCACATGACAGTACGTTTAATGAATAGCAAATATCTTGCGTAAGTGCACATGCAACGATTTCCACATGAATAAATCCCTGTCCATGTTAATAAATGAGGCCCAGAGTGTTCGTTCTCCACATTTGTAAAAAATCATGTTGATTTGTGGATTCATCCTCGTTAGAGTCATGTCTCGGATCAGTTCGCGCAATCAATAAGGTAAAGAGTAAAGGTTAGGATCTCACTGCTTTAATCTGTCGCAGTTTCTCAAACACCACCACAGATCACAGAAATTCATGAACCGATTGCTTTTAATCAAAGAGGTTCTTTAGCTTTTTTTTTTTTTTTTTAGGTGCCAGGATAAATATTTGCTATAATTTGGTGCCATAATCAAAGTATGTTTACATCATAAGCATTAATCATAAACGTATTAAATCAACTAGTTTTGCTTTAGCAACGGTTTTGTGATCATGTGACCAGACACTTACAGTTACAGATCTTGGCTGCAGTATATTTAGTTAATTTTTTATTTATACAGTGGAACCTCGGATTGCGAGTGACCTGGTTTACGAGTGTTCCGCAAACCGAGCAAAGATTTTTAATACATTTTTAATCGGAAACCGAGCAAGTATTAGTTTACGAGCGCCGAGTATCATGTATCACACATGCGACTCTTATTTTGACACCGTGATCACAACTGAGCCAATTATTTTTCTCTCGCTTGCGCTGCGGGAATTATGGGTAATCGTCTCCCCTGCTGCGTCCCCTGTGTCATAATAAGAGTCCCCTGCTGCGTCTTAGTGCTCATCCCTTATAATCAACATCTCCCTCTCTCTTCTGTGTGCGTGCGTAATTTGACACTGTGCCCCACACACACCGACACACACGCACTTTTTCCACACACACACTTACTTTGTATGCGCGCGCGCATAATTTGACACCGACACACACACACACACACACACACACACACACACACACGGATCTTCCCTGCGCTTTACACACACGCTTTATTTACACAGGAAACTCTGCTCTGTCGCATTCTTTTCAAAGGTAAGGTGCTGGTTCATTTGTTATTTTTTACTTTACAGCAGTGATTATGTATGCGCTCACTCGAGCATCATTAGGGAGATTTCTTTTTTTTCCCGTTAAAACAGTTTTTGCATTGTGAATGTTAGTTGTGAAACTTAAAAAGTGAGGTTTGGGAGGGAGAAGGAGTTTTACTGTTTAAGACGAGGGGAGGAGCTAATTCCCCCCCCACCCCCCCACACACACACACATACAAATACACGTCACCTGCGCGCACAAACGGAAACACAACTGTCTGGATTTATTTTTACTTTTTTTAAATGTTAAGTGCAGGTTAATTTGTTTTATTTTTACTTTATATGTTGTATTAATTATTTTTATGTATTTATTGTTTTGGGCTGTAGAACGAATAATTTGAGTTTTCATTATTTCTTACGGGAAAAGTCTATTTGGTTTACGAGTGTTTTTGGAATACGAGCCCGCTTCCAGAACAAATTATGCTCGTAATCCAAGGTTCCACTGTATAGTGGTTTTAACAAATGACCTATTAGCAAAATAAATTGTTAGCCATGTATTAAATTACTCAGAAAATGTATTTATTAGTGTTAAATTTTAATACAAAAGGGTGACTTTTATGCAAAGTTCACTTTTTAGTCATTTTCAGACGTTCAAACGAGTCTCCAGTGTGCATATAAAAACCAACAAACAACATAGCAAAAAAAGCATCCCATTTTTCACCCTTTTTTTGCAATTTGGAATCGGTACTGGCTTAATTAAGCCGTTAGGCCAATCAGAATTTGCCCCCAATGTGACCTCATACAGGTTAAGAAGAGCTCCTCCCATGGCGTGTTGTTGGCTGTTCGCTCCTGGAGAAATATCCTTCATCTCAGTGGCAGGGTTTTTTTTTTTGTTTGTTGTTTTTGTTTTGTTTTTTCCTTATGGGGTCAGGGTACCAGCCCAATGCCTGATTGTATCTGAGCAGTCGAGACTTAAGGGCCTTGCTCAAGGGCCCAGCTGGGGCAGCTCAGCAACACCTCCAGTACTAAGCTACTCCTGCTCATGCATTATCTCAGTACTGCAGTATTATATTTGGTGTGCTACCTTTGAGGTAGCGCTAAGACCTGCGTTAGTTTGTTAGTTTGGTCAAATATAGGATGTAAAGAATATATAAATAAATAAATAAATAAAAAGCTCGTATTTATTCATTGTTTAATTGCTCATATCCTACACATGATAAAATATAAAAATGTACTTAAACAATTATGATAAATCAAGTGTAGTATGTTGAATCTTATACTTATGTGGGTGTCAAGGGTACTTAAAAAAAATAATAATAATAATAATGTTTTTTTTTGGTTGTTGTTTTTTTTTTTCAGTTGCGATACTGCAAGTCATCCTTTCTGACTTGGCCATCATAAAATAATAACTTCTAACCATCACACACTGATGGTGAGGCGAGGCCCTCCTCCTTCAGAGTTCTTAAAACACAGCCCCAGGTCATTCGCCAAACCACAAACCGCAGCGGATCAACGCCACCGAAAAAAAATCCTTGCGAGTCTCCCAATCAGCGAGCTCTCAGCCACTACAAAGGCGAATCTGTCAGCCACGCCGCAACTCCAAGGGCTTCGGAAAGAATTCAGAAAAGAGAGAGAGAGAGAGAGACGGGGCTCGAGTCTGTCAGAGGGAGAGCTGGAATTTACTGGTAGAAGTACGAACTAATTAGGAATGCATAGGTAGCCTCCAGCTCCTTCTCCAGAGCGCTCTCCTGGATTCCTCCTCGCTCGCTCTCGCTCTCTCAGGGCGGCTCATCTGTAATTCATTTGAATCCAGTCCATCATTTCCACCGGGGTTCGGAGGGGAGCCGGGACGGTGCACGAAATGAGAAAAAAATCTCACCCTCTATCTTCTTCATATTTTATTGCGCTATAAATTTGGTCAAAGGAAGGTTACAGTGATGAATATCCTTTGTTTCCAGAGGTAACATAAGATATCATTTTTTTTGTTGTTGTTTTTTTTTTAAAGTAGCAGGCGTGTAATGTGTAACACATGAGCTGCGCCGCCGCTGTCTGCGTTCCATTATGAGTAAATCACTTTTTATTTGAGGATGGAGTCAGGAGGGTGAAGGAGACTGAAGTGTGTCCTCTGGCTAGAGGGAGTTAGTCAGAAAAGAGAAAAGAAAAGAAAAGAAGTGGACAATTTCTTTCATTTTCATCCCGCTTGATTTACGACCGGGATTGAGAACGAAATCCGTCTTCGCTCTAAGTGGGGGATACGGTAGGAAGAGACCCGCGGAAATTCTTATCCCAGTCGCGGGTTCGACCCGCGTCGGAGAGATCGGCTATTTGAAAACTTTCACTGACAGCAGGAATGAAGGAGTATTTTTTATTTTTATGTCCTTTTCTTTTAATTCCTCCCAACTTTTTTTTCCGTTCCCGCTTTCAGCCCAACACCTCCTCCCACGCACATGCTGTAGTGTGTGCATGCAAATTGTAGCGGTCATGTTGGCATTTCTCCTGGCGAAGACCTGAAAAAATTCTTGACCTCCGTTCAAGGATTCAGGATCGAGCCGGAAAAACTCTGGAGTCAGCCTCTCGCACCACCTGCTCGTGTGCTGCTGCGGGAGATGGAGGCCTGTGATGCTCTGACAGCTTGTCAGGACACTCCGTGGTAATGGATCTCAAATGCCTGCTGGGGTTTTTTTTTTTTTTTTTTTCAGGGTGTAGCCGCGAGACAGCGCATCTTCTTGTAAAGTGTGTAAGCACTAATGCGTGTTCTTATTTTATTATTTTTTTGGTTAGTTTTAATATACTGTGTTCTTGCACCAACGGATAACGATTGGGTTGGTACCCAGGTGGTGTTACTTTAGTGGGCATATCCAGACTTGTTATGCTGCCGAGTGTCAGATGCGTCATGTCATGACATGGGGCAGGTGAGGCAGTGGGGATCCGGGTTCACTGTTTCGTGACTTTCTATTGATTTAACATTGAGAAAGGCGTATAAAGAGTGTTTTATTTGTTCGGTCCTCCGCTTGTTTTTTTTTTTTTTTTATGGGTCACATTCTTCATATATTTAATGCCTCGTCCTTTTGGATTTCCACTTCTGTGCCTGTGTTCATTTTCGCCTCTTTCCATTTCCTCAGACTGTATTTGTTATTTTACATCCAATTTCCCTTCTTCCGCCTGATCTCCCTCGATCCATGAGTCATGTCATTTCCTGCGCACTCTTTTTTTTTTGCACCTCATTCCTCTTTTTCTCTACTTTTCTTTGCCTTATCCCTCCTTTCTCCGATTCCATCTTAATTTCCTATTTTTCTTAACCTCCCTGCCTTTCTAAATCCCTGTCTTTCTCTCTTTCTCTCTCTCTCTCTGCAGCATCTTTGGAGAGCTCTCCATAACCGGGGGGATCCAAGAGACGCACCAGCCGCTACGTGACCCTCCGAGCAACTGTCTTCTCAAGTGTTGGCACACGCCAGCGTTCCAGCGTCAAGCCCTGGATCAAACCCTCATGTCGTAGGACCCTTACTTCACCCTGTTGTCGTTTCCTGCCCATACACCCTCCCCTCCCCTCCCCTCCCCTCCCCACCTCCATGCCCTATAAATGCCAGCCCTAAAGACGATGATGGCAACTTCTTCTACTACTAGTTCTTCTTCTTCTTCGTTGTCGTCTTCTTCCTATGCCAAGTGGAACTCCCTGATCTGGACTACGGATATTCTTCCACAGTTGGCACTGAGAGACTAATTGGCCAATTAGCCCGCTTGCTGTATGTCAACGTACCGAGTGTAGCACTTTACCTTTCCTGTAGAGAGTCTGTTTAAGCTTTCCTCCTCAGACTAGCATAACGTTCAGTCGCTGCAGTAGGGCTACAGGTCACTTTTTTTCTACTTCGGCATTATACTTTTCTTACTTTGGGTCTCTGATTTTTTCGCCTCTACTCTATAGAAGGACAGCGTAGAGACATTTTGCACATCTGTATATTACTGTATATATCTACTGTATGCCACATGTTTCTCCGTTGTCTCTCTCCGTACGACGTGGGCTCGTCCCATCTCTGACGTGTTCGACTTCCCTGGCTTTCCTGTACCGCAAACTCCTTCCGGTCATCTTTCCCTAAACCTGAACTACACTGTGACTCTGACCAGCTGTCTTAAAACGTGGCAGACGCCACCTCATCATCTCTCCTACACTCTCACTCTTAGTAAGAACGCAGCCTCCATGCTTTCCAGGATTTTAAATATATATATATATATATATATAAAAATTCAGATACGAATAAGGAGAAAGATCAGTCATTGCGAGTCAGGCGAAACATTCCTATTCACATTTATTACAACACAGTACAGCACACGGCGTCTGATCTGAGAGAAAGAACGAACTTGGAGATGAATCTACAGTACGTACCTTGTTGGGGGGGGGGGGGAACAGGCAGTATATTTTTCTCTCGCAAAGGAAAGAGAAAAATAATGCGTGACAATAATAGATGGATGATGTCCTTTCCTGAAGCTCGTCATGCCCCTGGAGGGAGCAGGAAAAAAAACCAAAACAAATAAATAAAAATGAAGAAATCTAGCTATGAAACAGCAGCATTAAAGCGTTACAGGAGTATAACAAAGCAGGAGGACTGCGTCGGAGAAAAAAGGGTGTGTGTGTGAAGTCTGTCAAATGGAAGTCGAATCAATGAGTTTTGTTATTCGCTCGATGCAGAGCTTTCCCGAGGAATCGTCGTGGCGTGTTATTAAGGCCGTACACTGTTACCTTTATCACTACGAAGCACACCGAACTGCTTGACCTTGCTCAGGCCTCGTTATTTATCCTAAACCTTCCGTCATCAGAAAAGTCCATTCAGTACAGTATGTCGCCTGAAAAAAAGTAATAAAAATCATCCGTTTATACCTGTAGCATGACAGACGTGACTAGCCTTCCAGATGTTTTATCCAGATGTTGTGTGTTGGAGTCGGTGTACCGGGTCAGTCCTAGGTCGGTCAAATTAAAGCCTATATAAAGTCGATTCAAGACCTGAAATTAGGATGTTGTCGCGGATCGAATGCTATCGATTAGACTGTATGTATTAAATATGAAAAAGCATGTTTTGGTTAAACCGCTCGCCTCCATTTCATGGCTGGATGAAGGCACTATCCGGGACACGGGGGAACACTTTTAGAAATGGCTTTTTGTGATCATTGAAATGTTGTGTAGTAATAGAATAGTGAGTGAGGCATATAATTAATCTTTCATCTCCTAGACTATCTTAGACCGTGTGCGTGTTCGAGTCGGCTCTGTGAGAGTCGCATTGGTTCGTGAAGTATCAAAGGGAAATAGACGGGTCATTTTTATTTACATATCGTTCGTCTGTGTGGTGAGACACGAGCGCTGAGAACCGAGTGTAATATGCTATAAAGCACCTATTTAAACTAATGCTTCCATCGTCATGAAATCGTCCGGTTTCACCGGCTATACGCCGCTAGTCGGTCAAAAGATGTCTCTGCGTTTTCATTTTCCTGAAGCACTTTTAGCCATTTTCTGGTGGGGAAAAAAATATAGATGCTACTGGTCCTTGATAACAGAAAGAGAGTGCTCATGGAGGAAGGACCATTTGAGAAAATGATTTGATGACCTCTGGAAAATTTGACAGCTAATGTTCCATGATATTAGAAAAATGTCAAAATGGGAACGGAAAGATGGAGGGAAAAGGTCGTCTGTGGAGAACTTTTGAAACGTTTGAGGAACAGGAACCTGCATAGGAATCTGCAACGTTCCTATCGAAGATGACGTTGGAGATGTACAAGGCGGCTTCGTTTCCTAAAACACCTTAGCGTAGCTAAGGATAGCGCTTGAGCTAATAACTGGTGCAACGTACCTCTGAACACTCCAGTCTGTGTACCTCAATGTTCTTTGGCTTAGAGCTAGAGCTAAAACCCTAATTTATCCTAATGTAATAAGTCTCAAACTCTCTGCTTTATTTTGGGATTGCTAACACTCTCAGCATAGACGTTCAAATCGAAGATGTCATGCTTCCAAGTCATCGCTCCTCTTCCCGTGACTTGCTATGAAAAGCTTCTAATAAAATTGATGATGGTGTGGAACCGGAGGACTGATGGACACGTGTAGAGACGCTTTAGGCATCTGGAGAAGTTAGTTGGCAGCGTGTCGAATCTGCACACGCAGTAATCCAGCACTGATGACTGTGCTGAGTATCAGCTCATTGATCTGCTGCATTAAGATGCCATCAAGGGAAACATCTTTATCACAGCTGCCGTTTACAGATCGAGTCGGTTATTCCGATACGGACGAAAGAACAGTGCAGGAAGCGTACGTCTGATCGAACAATCAGATACAACTTCTGCATTTGCATGCTAAAATTTCCACACAAATATTTCGTACTTTTTTTCTGATATGCTTAGGTATACAGTACAGTAGTACATTGTGGGTTATGCCAGTGTTGCCCAAACCTGTTGTTTCCCTTCAGACCAGGGGTGTACAGTACAACTAAATTTATATACACTGATCAGTCATTACACTAACCACAACCATCGGGTTAATTAAAAAACATTGATTATTAATTATATACCAGTAACTATTTGTTTATAAACCAGTATATAATCAAGTTTAAAACCAGTATATACTGGAGCAAGGAGCACCCGAAATGCATCTATGCCTGTGGGGGGTGCGAAGGATAGCCCGTCCAGTCCAAACTCAAAGAAAAACCCAAATGTAGCACAAATTGGTAAAAAATAAATAAAATAAAATAAAAAAGGTCAATGCTTGCTATGAAAGAAAGGCACCAGAACACTCAGGGCATCACTTGCTGTATATGCGGCTTAGCAGGCAAAAAGTTCCAGGTTGTTGACCCGGCCTCCAAATTCCCCAGATCTCCAATCCACCGAGGCCCCAGACCACAGTCCACAGCACCCGAAGGACCCACCACTCCACAGCAGGCGCACCCCAAAGGTCTTGTGGAACCAGAGCTGCCCCAGTGGCACAAAGAGAACCTATGCGATATTGGACTTAATGTTTTGTGTTTTAATGTTATGGCCGATCAGTGTTGTACAGTACTTGTATCAAGTTCCATTTAGAACGAGAAAGGTCTTCTGCGGTGCCTCGGCATACAAAAGAGGCAAGTTCGAGACGTGAAATTTCGTATTGCAAAGCGTATTGTCCCATAGGAAATAATGTAAATGCAGATAATCCGTTCCATCCACCACTAGTTCCAACACTACAATCATATCTTTGCATAGAAAAACATTCAAAAACATTTAGAAAAGGCATGTAAGTGAAGTAAAATATTAAATAAATAGACATTAAACCTTACTTAACCTTAATTTATGACTCCTCTTGGATCCGGCTGCTTTAAAAACCAACCTGAAAGCGGATCATTTTTTGTTCTTGTTAACATTCTTGGTGCTGTCTTCACTAAATCTTGCACAAAATGCGAAAAATAAAATAAAAAATGCTTTGTATGCAAAAGCAAATTTCTTGCAAAATTTCAGTTCTTAAGGCAAAAATTTGTATGCTGAGGTACCACTTTATATAAGAAACCTTTTTTTTAAATGGTCAGTTAGCTTTTAATTCTGAACTATAAATGATTCGACAATACAATATTTATTTTTTATCCATTTATCTTTTTTTTTTTCAGTACACTAATCAGACCCAAGAAGATAAATGAAAAAAAAAAAATCTATGAAAAATCAGTGAAAATCGCTCATTTTTCGGCTGTTTCTTTATCCTCGTAGCTAATTGCAGTGTTTCAGTGAGCCGTCCTGAGCATCCTAAGTAGCACAGGATTGACTACAGAAACCACGCTGGTTCATGTTCTACTACATGTGTTTGTTTGTTTTTTTTTCCCTCTACATTGATCCGTTCAACTATTCAATTCAGTCCATGGAAATACCTTCCCACTCTGCCAGTCGAAGCCCCTGGTCCAGATGGATGACATTTTAGCTTCCCTAGCTCACAATCCAGTTGAAACATCACTCCCACCTGCATTTGTGCCTTCCTGCTTTTCTGTACCTTTTTTTTTTTTTTTTTGCATGATCATGTACAGTATGCGCATGTCATGTCTGCACAATCTCAGCTAATGAGAGAAGTCACTTAATGAACTCTGTTAATGAAATGAGTTGCTCTCGTATTCGACCGATCGAAAAGCGTTACGTTAAAGGCAGCGGATGATTTTGTCTCACAAATGGGAGTCTCATATAAGCAAAAATGCAAACCATCTGGGGACCTGGTTTGAGAAACACTGGATTATGGTAATGCACTCTCTCTCGCTCGCTCGCTCTCTCTCAACAGTTAGAATATCCATGCACAAGACTGCACATTTGTACACATGGCTGAAAACAGCGGTTTGATTTCTGCCATTTTGTAGCATGCTATCTTATTCTTTTCTGATCTTCTGTATGAAACAGGCATGATGCAGACCAAACCCTTTAGAACCCTGACTTTTCCCTCCATTTCCATATAGTGTGCCTAATGATGTATAGAAATATTACAAACTTAATAAATGCATTAATAGGTAACAAGCACTGGTCTACCTGTGTCTTCAATATCGTGTGCTTATGTATATCGATGAATTGTGCAGAAGCGACAGTTAAAAAAAAAAAAAAAAAAAAAAAACTCTGCTTTGGGTTGGGCTTTGCGGGTCTAAGACAGTTCTAACATGTAGTAAAGTGTAAAATATGCAAGGATGGCAAGGAACCGGTGTCGATGTTGTGTGATGCCTTACCACTTTATAACAATAGCATCACATCACTAAGTGTTTTATTCCCCTTCCACCGCACCAAATTGAATGATTTTTTTTTCCATTGCTTCAAAGTTCAATCTTTATGCTCCCTAATAATTTGCAGCTCTCACAAACAAGCGTAGTTCTTATGACCACACAGCAGTTTCGTCCCATTGTTGTCATTCTCATTACATTGTGTGCAGGTGGAAATGCTTTTACTCTGACTATTAAACATACTGTAGGTCTGATTTATACTGGTAAAGTTTTTACCATGCGTTTTCACCAGGGGTCTCTTCTCATATGGACTTTTGACTTTTTTTTTTTTTTCCTTTTTTTTTTTGGGTCAGACAGTCAGTGAGTCACTCACCAGCCTCTCTTTCTCCTGAAGTTAATAAAACCAAAAAATAAGCATGGAACAACATTTTAAAATATGTTCCCTTTATGGAGCGGTCACTTTAGAACTGATTACCAGTTGTTGTTGTTTTTTTGTTTGTTTTTTAAGTGTGTTAATATATATATAAAAAAATATATAAAATATATATATATATAAAAAAATATATATATATATATAAAAGAGGTTTTGTTTGTACGTTGGTCAGAACTTGACCTTGCGTTTCATACACTGGAGGACCCGAAACCAGTCTCAGGAAAAAATTTTGTCTGTGTGTCTGTCCAGCTAAATGTCACAGCATCATGCAAAATTTACTGAAGCTTCTGCAGTCCTTGGATCTCTGCCTCAAGTTTAATCTGCACCAAATGTTGAGTAAAAGTGATGTTATGAACAGTTATGTGTGGGATTTAATAATCTACTTTAATATAATCTACTAATGCGCTACTGTCTCAATGTAAAAAAAAAAACACCTGCACCAATAGATATTAATTGGAAAAGATAAAGTGCATATTTTTACTGGGATTAGTTCATATTTTCACTTTGGCTGAAATAACAGCGCTGAAAACCAAAATGTGGATTGGTTGAATTTTAACACACTGGATTTATTTGTAGACAAAACTTCATCTTTATCCGATCTACTTTTTCTTGAGGCGTAAGATACTCAACCTTACAGAATGTGATTTCTGTGTACAGTGGAACCTTGGATTACGAGCATAATTCGTTCCGGAAGTGGGCTCATATTCCAAATCACTCATGAACCAAATCAAATCTTCCCATCAGAAATAATGAAAACTCAAATAATTCGTTCCACAGCCCAAAAGAATACAGAAAAATAATTAATACAATACATAAAGTAGAAATAAAACAAATTAACCTGCACTTTACCTTTAAAAAAAAAAGTTAAAATAAATCCCAACAGATAAGTGTTCCCGTTTGTGCGCGCAGGCGCCGTGTATGTGTGTGTGTGTGTGTGTGTGTGTGTGTGTGTGTGTGTGTGTGTGGAATTTACCCCTTCTCTCGCCTCGTCTTACACAGTAAAACTCCTCCTCCCTCCGCCCACTTCGCTTTTTAAGTTTCACAACAAACACACACACACACAACGGAAACACTATTTTAACGGGAAAAAAAAAAAGAAATCTCTCTAATTACACTCATGTGGGCACAGACTAAAGGAATCACTGCTGTAAAGTAAAAAAAAACAACTAATGAACCAGCACCTTACCTTTGAAAAGAATCGCGACAGAGCAGAGTTTCTGTGTAGAGCAGAGTGTGTGTGTCTGTGTGAAGCCGGGGAGGGGGGGTGTAAAGGCGTGTGTGTCAGTGTCAAAAAACTCAGCACTTGTAAAGCAAGACATGCTTGTTGTTCAAGTCAAAATTTATTAAAAATCTTTGCTCGTCTTGTGGAACACTCATAAACCGAGTTACTCGCAATCCGAGGTTCCACTGTATTTATAGGTTAGACAGAGAGTTCTGCCGTACAGAAAGACACACAGACAGACATGTACGTGGCTTCAACCTGAAATAATAATAATAATAATAATAATAATATCACTGATTACATTAAAGATCAGCAGATTATTGTTTAGCTTTAACCTTCTAATTAATTCTACAAAAACTCTTTACTCATTAACGATGCAGACTTGCACTAGTACTGTATAAAACTATGATTTGCTTTGTAAGCTCCCACTGTAGGAAATGAACCGATACTAATATACGGTACTGAGTCGAGAATCTAGCAGAGCTGCAGTATAAATATTACTCCGACAAATACTTTGTTTTTTTTCATGAATCTTTGAAAATTTGATTGTTATTGATCGAGAAAGACTTTAATTCAGTCCGCATGCATTAGATGGCTTTACTGGACACTCTTAATATAATATAATATGATAACGGAAGCGAAGAGTCGATGCTGTTTAACTCGGTTATGTGGGTTCTAGGGGAGGTGGGATAGGCTTTAATACAACAAACATTTTCCCCTGTGTGTTGGGATTATCTGCACGGTAAACTGAAATTGACCTGGACACATGCCACACACACGCACACGTGCACATGCATGGCTCAAGTCATTTTGCTGATGAACTGAATCGAGGCTATAGCCAGAGAGAGGCTAAGAGACGAGCAGGACGAGAGAGACGATCATCCATTACTCTAACTCGAGCAGAGCCACTTATCTCCTCATATCTCATTTTTAACTCCTGTCTCTGTTTTCGTCTCACTCCTTCCATCTCTCTCTCTCTCTCTCGGTGTCACTCTTTGCCACGTTGGCAATGTTGTTTTATTCTATTTGTATTCCCTATACATGGAGCAAATTTATTCCTGCTTTCCGTTTCCATCATCATCTCGGCCCCCGTCCCCCCTCTCTCTCTCTTCTGCACAGCTTCTCGTGTCTTCTGCTGTCTTCCTCTCACTGTGCATGGTGTGAACTCGAGGGGGAATCTTCTACACACCATCAAATGAATTAAATATCACAGGCAGCACTCCAAGAGCTCGGCAAATTCAGGGAAGTCGGATGCGTGTGTGTGTGTGTGTGTTTTTGTGCATGAACAAATCCTTGTGTGCTTTAAGTAAGTAAAATCATCGGATTCGACAGGGAGAGGTCAAGCGTCTGATTTCCGTTCTGTGAAATTGCATTAAAAATATATATATATATATATATATATATATATATATATATTTTTTTTTTTTTGTTTGTTTGTTTGTTTTGTTTTTTACCTTAGTTTGTCTAAATTGCGTTAGTTTGCTTGCAGATTTGGATCTGCATGCAATCCATTCTTATCAACACAAGTTGTAATCTCTCTCTCTCTCTCTCTCTTTTAAACAAACATCTTTCATCTTTCTCTGTATTGCACTTAAAAAGGAATCCCATGATATCAACACATGGTCCGTATCAGGGGAATATCCAGGCCCACATCCCATAATACTGCCGTTTCGAGAACAATCAACATCCTAAAACATGTGCACACACACACACACGGAGAGACAGACATGGTCACTGAGAGGAGCGTTTAGTGAACGTGAATGCTTTAAGATTGACACGGACCATACAGGGTTCTCACAATGTATGTTAAAATAAAGAGGGAAAATAAATAATAACTACAGGAAATACAATGTGCTGTATAAACACTGAAATAACTGAACGCAGACCAGGCTGATCCGGTGTACACGTCCATCTTTGGCAGATGCTAATGAATATTAATGCAACGGTCACGTGATTAAAAAGACAAACAAGATGTCAGAAACCCAAACAAGTGAGGATATTGTTTGTTTGTTTGTTTGTTTGTTTGTTTGTTTGTTTTTGCGAGTTCGCGCCGTGTGTCCGCCATGATGGTTGTTTTGAAGGAAATTATAATTATAAAGAGGTCATGTGATCTCAGTGCTCCCAACGGAAGGGAGGTTGGGCCTAATTAGCATGCTAAAAGTACAGGCTGCACAAAACAAATTTCAAAAATCGTTTTTTCTAGATCGATGCGCAAGGCGCAGACGATAACGGGATCACTCGTCATTTTTATGCATATTGTTCTTATTTGTTCCGCCTGAATTTGTGGTGCAAAAATTTACAGCTAGAGTCACACACGCATCAAAATGACTTCATTAAAAATGTTTTAACATGTGAACGTTAATCACATTTTGCAATATAATTATGACATCATGTGCGTTTCTCCAAGTGTGTGTGTGTGTGTGTGTGTGTACACGTGACTTGTACGGACGTCTTGGCTACACCTGGCAGTCAGTCAGTCATCTATGCCCAGTTACCCGGCCCAGTAGGGAGTCCACGCAACAGCCTCCGGGCGCCACTGAGCTCGATGGAGTGCTTTGAGCATGCTCATTACAGCCTGCACGGCCACTAAAAACCTTCTTCCTCCTCCCCCCCCGACTCTCTCTCTCTCTCTCTCTCTCTCTCTCTCTCTACGCAATAATGAGGATCTGTTACTTGGAGCTCATGCTGGCACCGTGTGTCATTAGTGCCAACACACATGCACACGCGCATTAGACAGCTGCTTTTCACCATCGCGCCCGCTAAGTGTAACCGCTTGTGTGGAAGGAAGTCTCTGCTGAAAGCTTGGGGTTTGGAGTGAAGCTTGTTTAGACGTGAGGGCATGAAACCTGGAAACTCTATCCATCATTTTGAACAAAAACGCTCTTCATACAGTGAACGATAAAAGATTTCATTTGAAAGTTACAATAAGAATAACTTTGAATTTTCTTTCATTTTTTTTAAATCCATCATATCAGTTCCATCAGGCAGGCAGAACAAACTTCCTTGTTTGGCTTAAGGATTTCCGTGCATTGTGCATCATGAAAGATTTATTCCAGGAAGTTATGGATATTAATCTAACCGTCCGCCAGAAACTTGTCACTCTGGACCGTTTTCTTTCTCTAATGAAACTGTCACATACTGTAGGTTTGTAGTGAAAAAATAAAATAGTTTCTTCATTTTTTTTCCTGGTTCGTCGCTTGCTCTATTAGAGGATTTAAAAATTATATATATATTTTTTTTTTATTTTAATACATTTTTATCATGTACAGTACGCAACCATAATGAGTGTGATATGCAGTGAAATGTTTATACAACCTAGAAAAGTGAGTGAGAAGGCAAGAAAAGGCAAATTGTATAATATAAAATGTATACAAATGTACAGATGCAATAAAATAAAATATAAGATGGAAGTCTATAAAATGTAGAATGTAAAAAGTTGTTGATTACAATATACAATTGAACAATATTCGACGTTTTCCTCTACATGCTCTACTCTCCTCTTCATATATCACAGAAGTTAAAAATGAAAAGGAAAATGATCTACCAGACATTATTCCACGAAACATCATTGTGCACACCAGACATGGAAAATCCTCAAGACAAGTTAGTTCCTGTTATCGCCGTTATCGAGTATAAACACTCGTTCTGTGATCAAGTTCTCTTTTTTTCTCTCTAGATGTAATATGTATATATATATCTTATCATGTTACTGGGGAAACC
This sequence comes from Clarias fuscus, assembly GCA_030347435.1. NCBI lineage: Eukaryota > Metazoa > Chordata > Actinopteri > Siluriformes > Clariidae > Clarias > Clarias fuscus. Next base: position 33,281,201 of record CM059215.1, on the reverse strand, counting down.
AGTAAACACAAATCCTTTCTCAGGGTGGGTTTTTTTTTTCTTTGTCTGATGCCAACATGAAGCAAGCGAGTGCACTGATCAATACTACCAGAACTGTGCTATTATATCGGTACTGTCAGAACTGTGCTATTATATCGGTACTATCAGAACTGTGCTATTATATCGGTACTGTCAGAACTGTGCTATGATATCGGTACTGTCAGAACTGTGCTATGATATATATATCAGAACGGCGCGAACTCGCAAAAACAAACAAACAATATCCTCACTTGTTTGGGTTTCTGACATCTTGTTTGTCTTTTTAATCACGTGACCGTTGCATTAATATTCATTAGCATCTGCCAAAGATGGACGTGTACACCGGATCAGCCTGGTCTGCGTTCAGTTATTTCAGTGTTTATACAGCACATTGTATTTCCTGTAGTTATTATTTATTTTCCCTCTTTATTTTAACATACATTGTGAGAACCCTGTATGGTCCGTGTCAATCTTAAAGCATTCACGTTCACTAAACGCTCCTCTCAGTGACCATGTCTGTCTCTCCGTGTGTGTGTGTGTGTGTGTGTGTGTGCACATGTTTTAGGATGTTGATTGTTCTCGAAACGGCAGTATTATGGGATGTGGGCCTGGATATTCCCCTGATACGGACCATGTGTTGATATCTGCCGTTCTGAATAGCACAGAACTGTGCTGTTATATCGGTACTATCAGAACTGTGCTATTCTATCGGTACTATCAGAACTGTGTTATGATATCGGTACTATCAGAACTGTATATCAGTACTGTCAGAACTGTGCTGTTATATCGGTACTATCAGAACTGTGCTATGATATTGGTACTGTCAGAACTGTGCTATGATATCGGTACTGTCAGAACTGTGCTATGATATCGGTACTATCAGAACTGTTCTATGATATCGGTACTGTCAGAACTGTTCTATGATATCGGTACTGTCAGAACTGTGCTATGATATCGGTACTGTCAGAACTGTTCTATGATATCGGTACTGTCAGAACTGTGCTATGATATCGGTACTGTCAGAACTGTGTTATGATATCGGTACTATCAGAACTGTGTTATGATATCGGTACTATCAGAACTGTATATCAGTACTGTCAGAACTGTGCTGTTATATTGGTACTATCAGAACTGTGCTATGATATTGGTACTGTCAGAACTGTGCTATTATATCGGTACTGTCAGAACTGTGCTATTCTATCGGTACTGTAAGAACTGTGTTATGATATCGGTACTATCAGAACTGTTATGATATCGGTACTATCAGAACTGTATATCAGTACTGTAAGAACTGTGCTATGATATCGGTACTGTCAGAACTGTGCTATTATATCGGTACTGTCAGAACTGTATATCAGTACTATCAGAACTGTGCTATTATATCAGTACTGTCAGAACTGTGCTGTTATATCTGTACTATCAGAACTGTGTTATTATAGAGCAGAATTGAGAATGAAATAAACAGAGCCGTTAAACAGTGTTTGTACTGTAGCATGGCACTTCTTTCATTTAGGTGGTGATGTGCTGAATTTGGGAAGTACAGTACAGTGTGTGCAATCCAAAGTTACACAATACGAGGAGGAGGAGAGGATCTTACTGTAGCTCTGAGGTGGTTAATACCATGGAAAAATATTCAGATGATTGCATAGGACTTTGTAGAAGTGCAAGAAAAGTTCCAGGAACCGATGTTCACTTGTGCAACTTTTGCTTAGTCAGCCTGCTCCAGGGTTACATTCATACTGCAGGCTAACAGCGGACCGTAACCAATCTACTGACCAAATACTGTTTTTTTGTTTGTTTGTTTGTTTGTTTGTTTTTTGTTAGGCTCATTACACTACACTGCCTGGATAAATATGGATTTTATACAGTTAAAGTTTCAGAACGGTCACATTATTGACCTGCATTAAGCAAAGAAAACAAGTAACAATTTAAAATGATTGGCATTGGGCTAAGAACTCTTCAGCGAATTATTAAAGACAGTGAGGATAGAGCTAAAGGGTCAACTTTTGGGGGAGGAAAAAAATAATGAACAGAGATTACTTAAATGCAGGGTGAAGTTGTTTTTTTTAAACCACTTATCCTATGTACAGGGTCACGGGAAGCCTGGAGCCAATCCCAGGAGACTTCGGGTACAAGGCGGGCTGCCAATGCATTACAGAGCACACAAGCACACACAGACACACTTAATCACACACTACGGGCAATTTGGAAACACAAGTTAACCTAATCCCCAGGTCTTTGGACTGTAGGAGGAAACCAGAGTACCCGGAGGAAACCCACCAAGCACGGGGGGGGGGAGACATGCAAACTCCATGCACACATGTCACTCTGAACAAGGGTGTGCAGTAATGTAAATATAAAAAAATAAAATAAAATAAAAAAGTCCACTGTACAAGCCTCTGGAGACAGTGTTATGATCTGGGAAGCGATTCGGTCGCTCAGGTCGAGACTCAGCAACGTTATGTGGCACTAAAAAACGAAGTCAGCTGATGACCTGAATGTACCGAATCACCAGCACATGACATCTGTGGAGGATTTCTTCTTTACTTCTTTCATGCCTGTCTTTAGCTGTGCCTAGTGTCTTTTAAATTTGCTTTAAACATTTTGTTTTACTTTGGCTCTTCAGCCAGGTTACTCTATGGCCACATTCATCCATGACTTTTATGTCTCATCAGCGATTTCTTTTTGTTTTTTTGTTTTGTTTTGTTTTTCTCACTACCCCACCACCGAGCGAGACTGTCTTATTTATTGTCAACCTCAATCTTTTCAACACAAATCCAAGTAGGTTGGATGGAGTAAAATCACATGAACTGCTATTTGCTGAGGTTGCACGGGGAAAAAAAAATCTGACCGGTGTCTGACCGAATATAGCAGCAGGAAGAGCTGAAAAGGTCAGATTTCAGGTGATTTAAATAGATCTGAGCCTCATACAAGCATAAAAAAATTAATAAATTGCTTGCGGTGTGAACATACAGTACAGTAGAAACCTACGATCATCCTGTGCATCATCACCTCCACACGCTCCCAGGAACCGCGTCAGTCTTATGAGTACCTGCTATTAGTTTCTCTATTTCTCCTGAACAATATGTTTCGAGATGAATAATGGAATAAACAGAGCATTTAACAGAGCATGTTCCTTTTATTCATTAAATCCGATCTGGTTTTGCATCGACACCAAAATATAATAACAGCGCGCGTGCAATTCACTCATTCCCATGCGTGCCCAAGAAAAAGCGTGCACGTGTGCATACGTGGATAAGAAGAAAAAAGAAATACACAGCTGTCTAGGTACAAACATCTGATGCGTCATCACTCGATCTGCAGATCTAACACACCACGCCCATCACCCCTTTACTCTCTCTTACATTTCTGTGCAACTGTCCTGGCCTCGGGCCAGTCGTAAGTAAGGAACATGGCTTACATTTATTGCAGTCAGGCAAGAGCAAGAGCTGCCCTCAACACCTTTTATGCATTTTATATGGGTGCTGATGAGGGTTCATACTTACCTTAAGAGGTCTAGAAGTGCATTATGTTCACAACACATGAAAGAGAAAAGGGTATTATTTTTTTCCCTTGTCCCTCCTGGAAACCACTTTTTATTAAAAGGCATTAGAACCTTATTCATTGCCTGTATAAAGTAAGAGATAGACATGGTGGGGCTCTCATTTCATTCATATATTTTAATATCTATATAATATACAGTAGTATTTGATATTATACAATAACACTATTCATATTCAGACAGTACGGCTTAAAGAAATGGGATGTTTAATATATCTGTTAATGTCCTACGGTCTTAATTTAATGGTAGACTAATAGAGAAAATTGCTCTTTGATTAGTTAAGTTCCTGAAGGGACTCTGCTTAGAACCCTTACTGAAAGATAAACTCGTTCTCTCTCTCTTCTAGGGTTCTCCGTAGAGCTTTTGAAGGTTCAATCAGGACAAAAAGAAGGACAAGGATTAGATTTACTCTTTTTTTTTTTTTATCTTAGAGACATTGATGTTGACCCTTTCTGTCTGCTTTAACAATGAAAAAATAGAAACACTACATTTTTCTGCAACCAACACATTGGACAAGGTAATGGGGGGGGGAAAAAACTGCAAAAAAAAAGAAGAAGAAGAAGAAGCTTATAAACATCAATAAATGATTAGAATAAACATCAGCATCTTTTCATATCTTTTTACCATAGTAGTTTATTTCACACCGGTTATATACATTACATCACATTTAACTTTACCTTTGAACTGAGACCCTGATGAGCAAGTTGAATCAGAGACCTCGCCAGGTTGTGAGTTTGCAATTCAATGCATTTAGCAACAGCCTGAACAATCATCATCATCATCATGATTATAACTGTTCACATGGATTTGTTTCTTTAGTTTAAACCTTTAATATGAAATGACTGTCGCGGCCCTGGAGCCCATCGCCCTTAAAACCCAGAGCATTTTAACCATTCGTTGTCTTGCTGTTTTGTTTTTTTGTTTTGTTTTTTAGCACAACCTTGGTGATATGAATTGGATTTTATTTCATTTTAACCAACTATACAAACATAACTGAGCAAAAAATTACAAAATGGGTCACACAGGCAAAGAACTAGCACAGTTACTCGTGTTTTTATGGTTGTTTCTATGATAAATTTTTTTTTTAAAAATTATTATAATAATAGTCTCATTTTGAGACATTTCTGCGACACTCCCATTTTCCGCTAGTGGTAAAATTTATAAAAGTGTATATAGCTTCTGTTCTACCTGATGTATCCAAAAACCCTAACACACAGTTTGATGTCTGAAGCCTCTTCGTTAACCAGCAAGACGTCCATAAGCATTTATTTATTTATTTATTTTTATTTTTACTTTCATTGATCTACGTACAGTATGCTGTGTTACTGGCTCGGATCTGTGCCACTTAAGGTTTTAACCTTAAAAACGTAAAAAATCTGTATACGCTGGAAAATTGATTAATTTATCAACATTTAAATTAAGAACAAAATTTCCATTCAAGTAAAATATGTAAGTTCAACGAATATAAAAAATGATAAGCGTAAAATTTATTATTATTTTTTTTTTAAGTAAAATTACGTCCTCTTACTTCAGTTATTTTATTAAAGTAGATATAATGTCAATATGTAAAAAAGCTATACGAGGCTGAAATATTTGTTGTACGTATAAAAATTATTAATTGCAAATTATATATGATTTGAAATCCATCAAGAGTTTAAGAGAAGCATTCGGGTCAAACCGCTGAATGCACCGAATGCACAGATGCACTTATCCCAGTGTTTCACTAGTGCCTGGACACCATCATGGTAGAAAGTTCTCTCAGTAAGCCGGAGCCGTGATCGGACTGCCTGCTTCAAGTCTGAAACCCCGGCCTCCCAGGAACTCCTTCAACGGCCCAAACATGTGGAAATGGCTTGGAGCGAGGGCAGGACTGTACGGTGGATGTGGCAATAACTCCCAGCCGAGTTCCTACAGTTCCTAAGTTACGACAAGTTATTCATCGATTTATTTATCGGAGGATCAGTTGTTTCACTCGCTGAATGTTCATGAGAGTGATCGCAGTGGTTCCACCTCGGCCAGGATCGTCATTCACAAACGTACGGCCTTCTTTAAAACATTTGAACTATTTCAATTTTTCTGCAGCTAAGGATCTCTGGAAGTCTCCTGTAAAGTCCCGGTTTGACTTGAACGCCCTTCGTACATTTCTTTTTCCAATGTGCAATTTTTAAATAACGAGTATTCTTTTAAAATGACAGGATTTTCACAAACACCACATATTCCTACACCGCTATAAATGATTTACGAATGAATCTGTTTGTCTCCAGCTTGAAAACTGAGGCTCAATGCCGTCCTTTTTTTGCATCATCCACTTCTCTCAGCCACCTTTGAGTAGAATATGTGATTTAAGTCTGTCAGTGGTGTAAGACTGCACCAACTCTCCGTGATGATTTATTAAATCTTCACACTCGCGCTACGTGAGCGGGAGATTCAGCTCAATTTGCCTTTCCTCCAGCTGAAGGAAACTTTCCTCCAGCGATTAAGAGAAATATTTTCGGAGTGTTGTTCAGCCAGGAACGCATCGCTAACTACAATCGGCAACGAAATAAGGAATCTCAATTGTGGTGTGTGGTGACACATGTGTCTAGTTCTGCACATTAGATTAACTAGATTTACATGCAATAGAATGATTTTGATTTAAAAAAATAATAATAAATAAACACCTAAAGTTTACCCATAGCTTTGTGATGAGGGAAAAGCAAATACAGTGGAACCTTGGATTGCGAGTAACTCGGTTTATGAGTGTTCCGCAAGACGAGCAAAGATTTTTAATACATTTTGACTTGAAAAACAAGCATGTTTTGGTTTACGAGTTTTTTTTGACACCGACACACACATACGGAAACACTTCTGTTGGGATTTATTTTAACTTTTTTAAAGGTAAAGTGCAGGTTAATTTGTTTTATTTTTACTTTATATATTGTATTAATTATTTTTCTGTATTTATTTTTTTGGGCTGTGGAACGAATTATTTGAGTTTTCATTATTTCTTATGGGAAGGTTTGATTTGGTTTGAGTGTTTTGGGATACGAGCCCACTTCCGGAACGAATTATGCTCGTAATCCAAGGCTCCACTGTATATACATTTTTTTTTTTAAACTGCTTAATGTTTGAGCTCTTAATACATTTTTGTAACAAAAATTTTTAACACTTTAAAGAAGCAAAAACAATTTAAAATTCACTACAAAACCAAAAAACAATCAGGAATCGTAATGATTTATCTTTAATCATTACTCAAGGTAATGAGGTCATTAGTATAGCTTCTTCTTCTTCTTCTTCTTCTTCTTTGACTGTTCCCTTTCAGGGGTCTCCACAGCGAATCATCTCCCTCCATCTAACCCAATCATCTGCATCCTCTTCTCTCACACGATACCAATGTTACGTCCTCTCTCACTGCATCCATAAATCTCCTCTTTGGTCTCCTCTAGACCTCCTGCCTGGCAGTTCCAACCTCAGCATCCTTCTACCGATATGCTCACAGTCTCTCCTCTGAACATGTCCAAACCACCTCAATCCGGCCTCTCTGAATTTATCTCTAAAACATCTCACATGGTTTGTCCCTCTGATGGACTCATTCTTGATCCTCTTCGTCCTTGTCACGCCCAAAGTGAACCTCAACATCTTCATCTCTGCTAGCTCCAGCATTGCCTCCTGTCTTTTCATTGATATACTGTAAGTAAGCTGTCTAAATAACTACATAACTATAAAAGCTGTACGCCCCTCTTCTCCCACTCCTGTGGCTTTGGTGTTACTGTGAGTTGGTTTTGCAGATTGAGGTATTGAGACTATAAGGCCATGATGTGCTTACAGAACAGAAAACACTGCTGACTCTTTATTCATCCTAGGGAATATTAGTCAATAACTCCTGTGAACTATTCATTAATTCTAGCTAAACTTAATGTAGTTACAAGATGCAGGAATGCCGAAGGTCCTGGGACTTCAATCTTTTTTCTTTCTTTTTTTCTTTTTTCTTTTTTTTTTTACTGTTGCTAGATTTAAAGACTGCAAAGAATCACAAGAGACAGTAAAAAGGACAAAACAATTGTTTCACATTTCTTTGTATTTTCCAGGCCCACTGACAAACTGCAACTATTAACATGATATATTTTATCCAGGCTCTGAAAACACAGATAAAGTCTTTTTTGGTTTGATGATCAAAAAAATAATAATAATATATATATATATATATATATATATATGGATATATATATAAAATATATATACGTGGAGGAGTTGCCTTAGTAGGCCATCCGATCCACATTCAGGTTTTAATGACGGATGCCCTTACTGACGGAACCCTCCCTAGATCATATGGGGTTCAACAATCACCATCACCCGGGCTTGACCTCGGATCCCCAGATCCTCAAATTAACAACCTGCAGAGCCTCAGCTGCCTGAGCGGATAATAGAAAGGAAGACGAATTAAATGGCTTATGTCTTCTGAGTGATGTCCCATGTTAAAGAAGACACAGGACATTTAATTTGTCTTTCTATCCATTATCTGAGACAGGGAATGTTCTTACTCATTCATTCCCTTATTCACCCTCTTACATCCAATAACTGCTGTATCCACTTCAGGGGTGTTGTGGGTCCGGAGTCTCACCCAGGACTATTGGGCTGTTGAAGTGAGAACAAACCCAGTCTGCCACACTATGGGTACTAGGCACACCTTCTCGAGGTGCGTTCCGATCAGTCTCCAGTACAGTACACCGCGAATTATACTTCACACGGGGTGTTCATCCATGTTAAGTGTGATTCTGAACCGCAGGGAGCAAAAACTTTCAGTTCAAAGGGAACTGCGAACGATATGGGGGGGGGGGGGACAGCTGAACAATGGGTCTTCACTTCAGCTATAAAGGGAATGAAAAATTTCCCATAAGTCATTGTGTCTCGCTGGAGCGTGAACAAAAAATACAGCTTGAAAAAGGATTTATTTATTTAATTAATTATCATTATTAAGGACGACATCATATTAATGGGACACAATAAATACAATTTCAATTAAATAAAGAAATCCATAGTATTATATAGGTTAGTAATCTGTAAAAAATAAATAAATTATCCATACACGTTTAATCAAATTATTATTATTATTATTATTATTATTATTATTATTCATAATAATAAATAACTAATTTACCAGTCATACATGTTTTAACAGCAAATGTTTTGTATCTATTTCAAGTCTGAAATAGATATTTATTAAAACTCTTTTTGTTTTAATAAATATTCAATATCTAGTGTCCTTAGTGTGAAATTTCCACAGCAGCAGCGACAGGTATCCGAGGTGCTCGTGTTACCATGGCAACGCACGCAGGAAGTGACGACAAAATAACACAGCTACACATTCAAACCTGAGGGATACCTGCTGCTCGGTCATGACAGTTTGACACTTATTAGGGCGCTGGTGGCTCAGTGGTCGGTTTCTCGCCCGCCATTCAGAAGGCACTGGTTCAATTCCCATCTAAACCCCAGCCACTGGATGCAGTGCTGGTTCCAAGCCCGGATAAAATGGGAGGGTTCCGCCAGGAAGGCCGTCTGGCATAAATCCTGTGCCATATATGGTCTGCTGTGGCGTCCCCTTGAAGTCCAACAACAACATTATATTATTATTATTCAGCCATCGATTATCTATATTGCTTATCCTCTGTAGGGTCATGATGGACCTAGAGCCCATCCCAGGGAACTTAGGGCACAAGGCGGGGTTCACCCTTGGACAGGGTTCTGACTCATCACAGCACACACACACACACACACACACACACACACATGCACACAATACTCAATCATACACTATGCGCAATTTGGAAATGCCAGTCAACCTAAACCACATGTCGTTTGACTATGGGAGGAAAAACCCACCAAGCATGCAGTTCCACCCCACTTAACCATTCCCTTTCCCCCCCCCCCCCCAACATTACTGTAACAGATACATGTTTAAGATCATGATGTAATCTATCTGCACTCTGGGGTATTAATTAAGTCCATTTGATGTGCTGTGAGAGACAATGGCTTCCCTCACACACTCCTGGCCCGGTGCTGTTGGTGTATTTTTATCACAAAGCCACCATTGTTTTCGCACAAATGTGCTGTTATTTCCCAATCCAAGCTCACAACCACAAAGCATCCTGCATCAATTTCAAACTTGTCTTCTCATCTAAATCCCCCTCGGATACCTTTCCGTCCAACGGGGGTTCTTCGGATTGAGAATTTCTCCTGTTTTGTGTCTTAGGAAAAGGCGTGGGAGATTAACGATGGGAGGTTTGGATGTGGCACACTGTTAATGCTCTTGTCAGATTTTGATGTTCTGAGCATGTGTGGGCCAGGCAACATGCCCGACGAAAGGGCAAGGGTGTGTTTGTGTGAGTGTGCGTTTGCGTGAGGGGTCTGCAGGGTCTGGCAGGCCAGCTGGAAGCTTTCTCAGCCCTGGGAGCGAGAGTCTGTCTCTGGGGCATCACGCTTGGCAAAGGGTTGAGTGGAGCAAAATTTCCAGCTCTGTTAGATCATCTTAGTGGGAGCGGCTCTGCATCGCAGCCTTGACAAAACAACAACATCGACCGAGCGAGACTTTTCACTGAGCAGGTAACCAGGGACATGGATGATTACACCAGATGTGTAATTATGCCTTGTGCATGTTTTTTTTTTACAGAGATGAGAGGAGGGGAACGATGATCAAGGCTAAGTCATTCGTGAGAGATTCAGTGATGTTATAATTGTTTTTGTTCAAAGGGTGTCAAATCTCTTTTACAATGCATTCAAATTTTAATCGCTTTAGTGGTTTAGTAGTCAAATGAATTCAAATATTAATTAACCTACGAAGGTGCCAAATGGTGCCTTCGAATATATTTACATATACATTTTACGACATTAAGCAGATTAAACAGCGCAAACGGGCCATGGTCTGAGAATTTCACAAAGCTGAAAGGGACCTGTTAGGAGAATTGGTACAGCAAAGAAAACGGTGCAAGCTGAGGTTTTGTGTGTATTTTTTCAGCTCTTCAGGCAGCCAGGGAAAGTTCATTCCACCACCTCGGTGTCAGGACAGTGAACAGGCTTGACACGTCTGCTTTGTGTCTTGAAGGATGGTGGAGCAAGTGGCTGGAAGGGAACATGTTGCAGAGCAGGGTTTGATCATTGTCTTCAGGAAAATGTGATCTAACCCATACCTTTGGCTTTCTACACCAGCATTTGAGCAGCCAGTGCTTGGAATGCAGGAATGAGGTGATGTTGGAGAACTTGGGGAGGTCAAACACAAGACGTGCAGCTACATGCCTTTGGAATTAGTGCTGCAGCATGGGGTTGATGGGTTGCAGGAGAGGACCTGCCGGAAAGTGAGTACCTGTAGTCCAATCTTCTGACAGTGAGCATCTGAGCAAGCACCTGACTGACCTCTGTGAAGATCCTTCTACACATAATATCCATCCATCCATCCATCTAGGAACCTCTGTGGTCCAACTAGCGATGGTGAAGGCCAATGTTGAGCATTGTATTTATTCCCATTTTATGGATGTGGTGGTAGTTATTTATTCATCCATTAATTTTCTAAGATTCTGGGTTTGAGGCCACTGAGACCCACAGCGCCCAACGTCCTGATGCCAGACACCAAACCACACCTTCCGAGGCCCCGTGGAGTTCCCCCAATTGAAGGGGTAGGGCTTTCCATGTTCCACATGTTTCTTTCATTACCCAGAATTCAAACAAAAAATCTTCATGGAGGAATATTTCGATGTTTTATTGAAACCCCTTCTGTCACACAGCTTCTTATTTACTATGATCCCAATAAATGTATCTATCTATCTATCTATCTATCTATCTATCTATCTATCTATCTATATATATATCTATCTATATATATATATATATATATATATATATATATATATATATATATATATATTTCTTCATTTGAGATTCTGGCACAGAAAAACAAAGGTACAAATTAATTCTGTAATACTCACCTGTATTGTGGTCTAGAGACAGTACAATAATTCCCGCGTTTATGTAGTGATCTATATGTAACTGTCAGTTTTTATGCATTATGCATATGAAGTATCTTATACTTCTGTGAAGCAAAATAAATTATAGCATTTTAAATATTATTTCCCCAGATGTACCACACAAACCGATTTAGCAGTTAATTATACGGTATTACTTGAACCCCGTCAACACAGATTTATCAACATCATCCAGCTAATCAAATATGGTTATTTGTTCTGTATGTAGACGACAATATTCTGACTATTTACAGAGGTTTTTTTGTTTCTTTTTTCATTCCTGAAATGTCTCCGGTTTGGCTTCAATTCACAGTACGTGACCAGTCAAACACTTGTATCTCCAGTCTAAAAGGTTTTTTATCTTTAACGTACAGTACTTTTAGTCTTAGGATGATGATGATGATGATCATGATGATGATGATGATGGTGTGTTTTTGCTGGAGATTATGAAGGCAAAGCACAGGCCCTATAAACCCCTGCACACTTGTTTAACATGTCACCTATTATTTATGTTACAAACACGGCAAAAAACGAAGACTCTTTAGAGCGTTACGTTTCGAAAGTTCACTCCGCTTTGCTTTTAACACCGTTTTGAGGCCGAACTGGAACGGAAAGGTCACAAGACCAGTGCAGTACATTGGAAAGAGCATTAGACATCTCCTCCTACTTTTCTCTCTAGCACCCGCCCACTTCGTCTCTCAACATTCATTACGGGTCAAAGGAGCACTCCGAGTCTCTGAGTCACGCAGGAAGCCTTTATCTGTCTGACATCAGCTGATGTGTTCTGAAGCACCAGGTACCACCCTCCCTCTGCCCTCATAATGGCACTGATGGCTGTTGGTGTCAGCTGCTATATTGCCCTACCTCATCATAATTACCGCTACTGTAGCCTCTAAACGCATGATAGCAGAGTAGTTTGTCGGGTTCACAATGATTAATCGCTTGCAAAACTGATTGCTTCTCTCTCTCTCTCTCTCTGCAACAGGCCTTGCTTTAATCAGTACACAGTGTTAGGAGTTGTGGCCAGTGGAAACGTGTGTGTGTGTGTGTGTGTGTGTGGAAAGAGTTAGCGTAAGTAATTTGTGTGCCGGACCATTTGCTAACAACTGGTGATGACGCGTACTGTATTCTTCTATTGGGGCAGTGCAGGAATTTTAATTTGCATTCATTTTAGGAGACACTATCGGTATGTCCCACTATGTCCACTGGATAACAATAAAAAAAATTAAAAAAAGAGGTTGAAATATCAGAACTGCCAGTTCAGTCTGTGAAATCTGACCCTCAAAGCCACTTAATATTGATCTCATAATTGTTCACATCTCGACTCATCTTCCCCCTCCCAAAACCAAAGACATGGTTGACATGGTTACGGACACTACACACACACACACACACATATATATATATATATATTTATTTATTTATTTATTTTTCGGGGGAATCCTTAATTTTGCACAGAGTTCTTTAATTTAAGCAGTTATTTATTTATTTATTTATTTATTTATTACAGGTCATGTGCATCTAGAAATCTAGAATCTCCAAAACGGCTGAAGTTAGCAACTTGATTTTTTTTTCTAGGGAAGCAAGATCGGTCACTTCCATGTTGTATAATCCCGAGAAGTAGCTTCTTAGCCGCACATTTCCTGTATTATATGTATAATTTATTACATGCACCAATACCCGTCTCTATTTGAACCTGCTTAGAATAAGTTATCTGTTCATTCTGAGTAATGTATTCCCTGTAGTCACTTCTCTCCCTAATTCCTATTTATTGATGCAGTTTGTATCCCAGCAGGTCTCAATTATCCAACTATCAGCATCATCTCGTTCTGTCCTGAATTATAGATAATTGCGTTATCCAGAAATTCATAGGAAACACCCTCGACTAACATTGACTTCTATCAGATCACTCTTCGGGCACTGCTTTACCTTTCGCCCTCCTCAACAACCTCTGGGTCACGAGAAGCGAAAAAACCAACAAACAAACAAACAAAACAAAAAAACCCAGAGGTCTTTCATGTTTCTCAGCTGCCTGGCTCTAAGCAGGAAAGAGTTAAATTCGACTGAAAACAAGTCCAAACCCAGTGACGTTCCCTCCATGCTCTGAGGAGTGTGCTTTTCTCAAAACGTTGGTCTGTATCTTTTCCGGGCAGTCGCTGGTGCTGACCCGAGTCCTCCTGGTGCCCTGTCTCACCGGGCTTTCCAAGCAGAATTGCACACGGACACCGTCTGCGTTTCTTAAGATAAAAAAAAAAAAGCCACCACTGCTTGTCCTCAGGTGGCAAGTGTCTCGTCTGTGCCAGCCTGAGTTTGTCTGAGATAAATCTTAACCAGTGTGTATGTGCGTGCGTGCGTGCGTGCGTGCGTGCATGTGTGTGTGTGTGTGCCGCAGTGCACCATTCTGTAGTATTTACAGCCAAAAAGTTGATGTTTGAGATTTCTCTGTGCATGTGGTGTTCCTGCAGAGTGTGATTTACAAGGCCGTGCTCCTCCCAGGCTTGGCGGATGCAGCTCATACCACTGCAGTGTGTGTGTGTGTGTGTGTGTGTGTGTGTGTGTGTAGGGGGGTTGAGTGGTATCCAGCTTCTTGCCTGTGGCTTTGCGATCCAGATTGTTGCTTTCCAGCTGTCCCTGGGCACACGCAAGGGCCTTGATATCAGATCCCAGCGCTTTACATACAGGTGGAACTGAATACTTTCCATACCAGTGTCTGTCTGTGTCTGTCTGTGTGTGTGTGTGTGTGTGTGTGTGTGTGTGTGTTTTTTTTGTGCACATGTGCTTATTGTAAGTTATGCAGTTATTGAGAATGAACGCAGCCTGCCAAAGCCTTCTGTATTTTTAATGTTCTAGCTTCCACTAAATGCTTCGGCATGAGCCAGAGAGTTATGTAAGACTAATGGTTTTCGCAGACGGCCATCGGTGCGCATCGCGACGCGTTAATGCAAAAAGCAGACCATCGTGTCAATTTGCCCATATAACCCACTATAGTCCTAGTGGAACCTAATTTCCTCCTACCACGACACTCGCAGTATTTCTAAAGTCAGCCTGCTGGAAAAAAAAAGAGTGAGGAAATGCATCAGACAAGCTTGGTTTATTTGACAGCCCCTGAGTTATGCTCGTCATAAAATGTATAACATGCCTCAATAATGCATGCATGATGAAAGGGCTCTGTGGTGGTGGACCATACGGAATAGTAAATGTTTCTGTAATTTGTGAGATTTGCCCGAGGCATTATTATGTCCTGGCTGCTTAGCTCACTCTTGAAATGTGCAGTATAAAAGGGACAAGGAGCACAGAGACCTGCATGAGGAACAAGCCGCGGTTAACCCTGACCTTCACGCGAACGCTCACTCGGACTCATAATTAATCCACTTGAAGCCACGTACAGAAGTTTCACTTTTGTAAACAATGCAAGCTTACTGTACATTCTACTCAGAATTCTCAGTGATATTGGACATTCCAAAGCTTTTTTTTATTTATTTTTTTTTTTTTTAAATTAGTTTTATATTATTAATTATATGTGTGTGTGCTCTCATCTAAGGCTACTCCACTCGTCTGGTTTCATCATTAGTGCACAACCCTGGCACCACATCATCACTCCTGGCAACGCCAGTCGAGCACTGTGTCGTCCAGCCAACTTCCATTACGTACACTAAAAATGGCAGCGCCAGGATCACGGTTACATGAGAAGATCTTTTAGGATACTGATTAGCATTAAGACAGATTAAATCATCTTTTACATCAATTCTCCTAGTGTAGTGAGCCATAATAATCATTTTTTAAAAATAGTAATAATAATTAGATGTCAAATTAGAGTGCTTGTATGTTATTTAAAAAAAAACAAGTAAATAAAAATATTATATGAATGTGATAACTGCGAAATGACCTGGTAGTCTAATAATAATATTAATGGCTGCATGGTGGTGTAGTGGTGAGAACCGTCACCGTGCACCTCCAGGTCCTGGGTTCGATTCCCGTGTTGGGTCTGTGTGCATGGAGTTTGCATGTTCTTCCCCGTGCTTGGTGGGTTTCCTCTGGGTTCTCCGGTTTCCTCCCACAGTCCAAAGACATGCAGGTTGGTCCAAATCACGTTTTTAAATGGCCTGTAGTGTGTGAATGTGCATGTGAATGTTGACCGGAGGTCCTACAGGTACAGGTGGGAATAAATACAGTGGCAACAATTGGCCTCCATGGTCCCTAGTCGGCCTAAAGGGCTTCCTAGATGGATGGATGAAATAATAATAATAATAATAATAATAGTAATGTAGCAAACTTTGCTGCGGTTCTTTCAGCCTCAGGCTATTCGATAAAACTTAACTTTGATCCACACAGGAGAAAAATCGAATGTATTGCAAAGTGCAACATGCTGAGAACAGTGGGGCTGTTGAAAGTTAGCTAGCAGGATATCAAACATATGGATTTAGATTTTATTCATTTCAAAGAGCACCTATTACGCAAGATGTGTGCATGTGCAAACAAAATAATATAACATGATAAAAGAAATATTACCTGCTTTTTGTTTTATTTGTTTGTTTGATCTGTTTTGCATTTTTGTACTGGCTGGAGCGTAAACAATCTCATTAGACGTTTCCTCCTAATGTGACCTCATATAAGGGACCTCGGCTTGTTGCTCAGCTCTGCATGTTCTCCAGGAGGGTGTGGCTCAGGACCCTATTCATTGTTATTCATGGTTAGTAACAGAATAAAAAATCATTGTCGTATCATACAGTAGACATGTTGGTATGTTGAATCTCCCAACTCAAGCTGAATGTATCGATTATATACAGTAGGCACTTCAAAGGGTGTTCAAATCAAACCAGGACTTTTGATTGCGCAGAATAACAGCACACAGTTATGAGATTAAAAACTCACTTTATTTTCTCTATGTAATCCCCTGCTACACTAATGTACTTTTCACTAGCGCTTGGATACCATCAAGGTTGAAAGTTTTCTCAGTGGACTGGAGCCATGATCGGACTGCCTGCGTCATTCACGTCTGAAACGCCGGCCTCCCAGGAACTCCTTTAACGGCCCAAACATGTAGAAATGGCTTGGACCGAGGTCAGGACTGTACCTGCCGAGTTCCTGCAAGTGGTTATTCGGCGCTTATTCAGTTGAACACCCCTTGTAGTGTATATAGAGGAGGCATGTACTACGTGTCTGGAGGAATTTCCACCAATCAAGCTACTTTTTCCCCCCATGATCCATAATCAGCCAGCCACTGAACTACAAATCTCATTATGATCCATAAAACCTCCTGATCAAACTTGTTTGTGAACGCATTCACATTAATCTGATAACTCGCCTCTGTTCGGTATCTCACCAACTTAGTGATTCATTAAACTTGTCAAGAAACCCTTCTGTGACGTTATTAACGCTTTGGTTCATTTTATGCTTTTTAGATGTAACCCTTACTCTTATTTTGTTTTCGCATTTACCCAATCTTGTCTCTATTTATGTCTGTTTGGTTTGTTCCTGTTTGAGTACTGCCTGTCCTATCCGATTCGTTTGCCAGAACCTTGTTTATTAAAACCTTTAACCTCCAACTGCGTCCTCCCGCCTGCAGTCAAATAAATGAAAGTAAAAATGGAATGAGTTAGAGTTAAATGCGGATTTCTTGCCTTGTACCGAGCCTTTTTGGTGAAAATGTGCTTATTATTTAATAAGGCATACCACACATTAATATATTGAAGTCACAAGATAATACAGCGAGGCCAGAAAGTAACATTTCAAGGCCACAAACTAAACATCTCATGGCCATAAATGATGAGATTATGAGACACAGAACCACAAGGCCGAGGAATTGTTTAATCTGAGATTATGATTTAATATGTTTTGAATGGTCCTGCTTATTACATGACCTCCAGTTATTATTATTATTTGGCAGAAATAAAGTCTATTCGCTATGAAACCACCCTTAAGATGATGCAGGTTGATGTACAGTATATCCACGTCATGATGCCAGTAATATTATTTGCGTAGGCATTATACCAAGTTTAAGTTTAATATTATAAAATGTGTGCATAGTCTAATTCAGCCGTTGTCTCATTAATTTTAAAGCACAATTCTTGTCAAATGATCTGCAGAAAATGTTTTTGTATATTAGTATATTCATTGTTAGTAACAGAATAAAAAATTTAAATAAATACAATAGCTATATTTATATATTTACTCAACATTTTGCTCTCACTTATGGTGCAGGTTAAACTTCAGGCAGATACCCAAACTGTCCTTCGTGCATGATTGTGTTCGTGTATGTGTGTTTGTGTTTTGCCCTTGGATGGCTTGGTACCCCGTCCTGTCCCATCCAGGGTGTCTGCTGCCTTGTGACACTTTTTTGATATAAGTTCCCTGGGATCGGCTCCAGGCCCCAGCAATCCTACACAGGATAAGTCATATAGATGATGGATGGATTTTCCTTGGTTCCATCAGAGCTGAGCAAACGTTTCATATGCACTTTAGTTACCTATAGTTAATATAGCACTTAACAGTACTTCCTGTGTAAGAGGGCTTTGCTCAGTGGTTAAGGTTTTGTACTGTTGATCAGGAGGACCCCGGTTTGAGCCTCAACGCCACCGCAATGCCTCTATTGACTCTTGAGGAAGGTCCTTCAACTCCAAGTGCTCAGATACAATCGGGTGTTGAGCTGGCAACCCCGACCCCATAAATAACTGACATGTAAAGAAATGACACGTATATCTCCAGGGTGAGGTGAAACCGTTGCCTTTTTTCCTGTATAAGACTCAGGAAGACATGCATTACTACTACTACTAAATCCTAACTTACTATAATAATGAATTAGCATATACAGTGGAACCTTGGATTATGAGCATAATTTGTTCTGGAAGCAGGCTCGTATTCCAAAACACTCGTAAACCAAATCAAACCTTCCCATAAGAAATAATGAAAACTCAAATAATTCGTTCCACAGCCCAAAAAAATAAATGCACTTTACCTTTAAAAAAAGTTCAAATAAATTCAAACAGATAAGTGTTTCCGTTTTTGCGCGCAGGCGCCGTGTGTGTGTGTGTGTGTGTGTGTGTGTGTGTGTGTGTTTGTTTGTGTGGAATTAGCCCCTTCTCTCGCCTCATCTTACACAGTAAAACTCCTCCTCCCTCCCCCCACCTTGCTTTTTAAGTTTCACAACAAACACACACACAACGGAAACACTGTTTCTCTCTAATGACACTCGTGTGAGCGCACACTAACGGAATGACTGCTGTAAAGTAAAAAATTTTTTTTTAAATGAACCAGCACCTTACCTTTAAAAAGAATCGCGACAGAGCAGAGTTTCTGTGTAGAGCATAGTGTGTGTGTGTGTCTGTGTGAAGCCGGGGAGGGGGGGTGTAAAGGCGAGTGTGTGTGTGCGCGTGTCGGTGTGTGTGTCGGTGTCAAAAAACTCTGCACTCGTAAACCAAGACATGCTCGTTTTTCAAGTCAAAATGTATTAAAAATCTTTGCTTGTCTTGCGGAACACTCGTAAACCGAGTTACTCGCAATCCAAGGTTTCACTGTAGTGACTTTTACACCGAACGCATTTTACCCTTTTGATCAGCATGTTGAAATGATATCAAGGTTCCTCTTCACCCTGCTGTAATCTCTCATGCTCTCTCAGATGATAAGAGACAGACTTACCGAACTTTACTTATTTGATGATAATAAAATGGAAAGTGAAAAGTATATTACATATAGAAATCTGTCCAACAAAGTTTGAATCACCGACGCCTCAAGCTTATGGTTACGTTCATTTTTCAAGTAGACCCCACTGTTAAATTTCAGCCTGGGGTTGTCATTTTGTTTATCTACCATAACCGTATGACAGTCTACAATTTAAAGAATGTAAAAGTTCTGCAGTGTGAGTAGGCCTTTGTTTAGTAAAGGCTAGCCGACGGTGAGAAAGAAGGCGAGTACAGAATGTGGCTGTCAGTGTTAGATCTTGGGATTCCTTGTTGACCGGGCGTCTATCCAGATGCCTGTTGCTGTTCAGCAGCTGGGAAATGTAAGCGGAAGCACGGGGAGGTTCAGAGGAGGTGAGGAAAGATGCTCGCTGATCTAATCTCACTCTGTGAAGGTAGAGCATTAACGTCCTCCCTGTGTTGCATGGAAAAGAGGCTCAGATATTTCCGTGTGTGTGTGTGTAATGTGTTAACATTACACTCGCCGGTTTCTTTTGAACTAGATTCCAGGCCAGGCCAGGCTGAGCTATTTATTTCTATATATTTTTGTTTTGCTAAGTGTAAAATGTAGTTTTCTGTGCAAGAAAAATATCAGGAAATTATTCATGTCTACGTAACAAGCAATATACAGTACGTAAGGATATTACATTACATGATTCACTTAAAGAGTTATGTACAGGATATTACTTACTTTAGAGAAAACGCATTACTGTAAGTAGTATAATAATGGCACGATGCACTAAAACAACCCTGTATAATCATTACTCTTTATAGAAAACGAACGTAAGTACCGGTCATTGATGGGAAAAGAGATTTTAGAAATACAATAGTTAAAAGGTTCAAGCTAGTTCAATAATAATTTGCTGATCTTTAATGTAATCAGGGATATTATTATTATTATTATTATTATTATTATTTCAGGTTGAAGTCCATGTACATGTCTGTGTGTCTCTCTGTACAGCAGAAGTCTCTGTCTAACTTATTAATACACAGAAATCACATTCTGTAAGGTCGAGTATCTGACGCCTTGTTTACACTAAGTTGTACTTCTTTGGTGCTCAGACAAATACACTCCCTGTTTCGGTAATCGGAGAGAGAATCACAGATGAGAAATGGAAAAAGTAGATCGGATAAAGATGAAGTTTTGTCTTCAAACGACTCCAGCGTGTTAAAATTCACTTCTACCACTTCAGCGCTGTTATTTCAGCCAAAGTGAAAATATGAACTAATCCCAGTCAAAATATTCACTTTATCTTTTCTAATTAATATCTATTGGTGCAGGTGTTTGTTCACATGTAAATATGTAAATATACAGGTATTTTACACGCCTTCACCTCAGACTGCTGCGGATATGTTTGCTCTAATGTTTTATCTCATAGTGCTGCTTCACATTACGGCTTGTTATTAGCGCTGCGGTTTTGAAACATATGCGAAAAACTGGTTTTAAACTTCCCGCAGGAAGAATAAACATACATTGTTATGTCCATACATCTTTATAAAGATTCTCATAGATTTTCATAGTCTACTTTGTTTTTGTTGTTGTTGTTGTTGTTGTTTTTTGGACTAATCCATGCTGTGTCATGCTCTCATTTTAGTAATAAAATAAAAAATTATAAAAGTATGATAAAATGAGGATTTTGGCGGGTTGTAGGTGCATTACGGTCACTTCTTTGTCTTACACATACTCCGTCTATACACAATAAACTATAACAATGATTGGCCTCAGTTAAGTGACATATATAGCCACGCCCACCTCGAGAACAAAAAAGCGTTATATTGTTAAAAAACAATCTTTTATTAAAATAGTGCTAGATGCTGTGCCTCAAACTGGTCATCATTTTATTTCTACTCAACATTTTGATTTAATTCATGGTGCAGGTGTAACTTCAGGCAGATATCCAAATACTGGCAAAGTTTCATTCAATTCCGTCCAGACAGTTTCGCGTGATGTTGTGACAGACATACAGACATGTTGCGGCTGGACAGACATACAGACATACAGACAAAATTTTCTGACAAAACTGGTTCCGGGTCCTACAATATATGAAACGTATATATTGTAACTTTCTTTTTATTATATAAATGCAGTGTTTTGTCATTATCAGTATTTCTCCTTAATCACCTTGGTACCTACAGTAGGTATGAGCGTCAGCGTAAACGTGTCTTTTGCTAACGTTTAGCTAAGAAAGTCTCACTTCACCTCTAAAGTACACTCGAGTTCCCTAGTCCAAATCTGTACCGAATAAATTGTGTCAGAATACAAATGAAGGGGTGCAGAAGTCAAGAGCTCTGCTTTTTTAATGAGGACAAAAACCTATCAGCACATCTAACCCTTTCCGCTTCATTTCCTGCCTCTGTCTCCCTGAAGACTCTGAAGTCTTGTGTTTTCTTTTTTCTTTCTTTTTTTTTTCTCTTTTCTTTGCCTCAGTAAAAATCTCTCTCGCTGTCTTTCTCCATCGCCTTCCCCTTGCACATCTTGCAGAATTTAAACCTTCATGTTGCAGAGAGCTGGCCTTCCTCTCTAGAAAGGTCACTTAAATAAATAAAGAAACAAGGAGGTATCTGGCCACCCCAAACCCTCATTGAGGTTTTGAAAGCTTGTGCTCTGCTTTTATATATATATATATATATATTTATATATATATATATATATATATATATATATATATATATATATATATACACACACACACACACACACACACACACACACACAGAGATATTCGCTTAGAGGACGTTGGGGAGAGGTAAAAAAAAAAAAAAGACGAGTAGAACTTCACACTTCACTCCTACTCACTGACCATGCCAGCATTAGTCACGGTATAGCGGTTCGATTCCCTAAATGCCTCCAGCTCTGTAACATCTGAGCTCGCTCTGTGGGGTGAGCAGACTCTGAACATCTTATCTGTTGGAAGCTGGAAATAGATACAGTGTTGGAAGGGAGATTAGTATTCGCATACGTGAATAGGGGGGAAAATGAAATTATCGTATGAAGTCATAAGATGTCATGGCAGTGCCATGAGCCATGTTCTGCATATTAATCTACGGTGTATACACATGAGAGATAAATAATGAACGTATAGGTTTTTTTTAATATTCGACATGGAGCCATTTATTAAGATTTCGAATAGGAATTTCCAAAAATCACACACCTATAAAGCTTTATTAAAAAATAATAAAGGCAGCCTCCTTTATGGAAAATCAAAATATAAATTAGATTTGGCAAAATACATATATATACTAGGCGGCATGGTGGCACAGTGGCATAGCACCAGGTTCAATTCTTGCCACGTGTATGGAGTTTGCTTGTTCTCCCCGTGCTTGGTGGGTTTCATGTTTCAAGTCATGTTCCCAAATTTCCCTAACATCATATTAAACCCTATGGATTGAGAATTTGATTTATATGTTCATATGCATGTGAAGGCAGGCGAGCGAATCCTTTTGGCAATATAGTGTATGTTTAATAGTGAAAGTAAAAGCATTTCCAAATACACAATGTGACAAGAACTCACAGGATTGGGACTAAACAGCTATGTGGCCATAAGAAAAACCTCTAGTTAATGAGACTGATAAGATAAAAAAAAAAAAAAAAAAGCTTCAGTTTGCTAGGGAGCGTAAAGACTGGGCTTTGGAGTGATGGAAAAAGGTCATGTGACCTGATGAGTCCAGAGTGAGTCTATTCCAGAGTGATGGGCGTGGTCAGGGTGAGAAGGGAAGCGCTGTAATGAAGCGATGCTCCCATCATGCATAGCGTTCACTGTACAAGCCTCTGGAGACAGCGTTATGATCTGGGGTCGCTTCAGTCGCTCAGGTCGAGACTCAGCAACGTCATGTGGAGATAAAATGAAGTCACATGACCACCTGAATGTACCGAATCACCAGCACATCTCATCTTCTTCCCTGATGCCACAGACATGTTTCTTTCACTTTAAATGTGAGAAAGCAGTCCTGGGAGCCGGAGGAATCATTTTCACATATGCAATGTTCTTACATCATACACTATTTTATACATTTTCATTAAATCTGAGATGCCTAGCAATATATTGTTGTTATAATTAACCTTGCTTTGCCTTCTCCTAAAGGGATGGTAACTTTTGCACTTGAGTGCATTTCCATTTCTTTCCTCACTTAGACAGATCTGCATTATTGTGGGGGGGGAGGGGAAGAAATCTAAAGAAATAATCATTTTTGAAGACCCTCAGATCATAGACTTTAGATCTACCCATGAATGCACGACCTCTGCTCTGAAATTCCGCTGTTAATGTATCCGTTTGTTGAGGTTTTCCCATAAGGGTGTGTTTTGGCTGCGGGATCGTCTGACCGCGTTCTCGCTCCGTATCGCTGCACCCTGGATTCTCTGGGAATGCAGCATGTTACATCATCTCGCGTGGCCTTATCGCTCCATGAATCAGGGTCTGCTAGAGGACTTTCAAAGGCTGTTTTGTCTCACGCAGGTCTCAGGAACACTCTGCACCCATGATGCACCTCCTTCAGACAAGAGTATTTGTTTACAGCGGCCCAAATCGCGGCCTTTTTTTTAATTTATTTTTTTTATCACAGGCTGCTTCGCTGTGTGGAAAAGGAAGTGCTTTAGCACAGCAGCGCTTTATCTGCAGCACGGAACAAAAGCAAATCCTGTAGGTAATCCACCTCTCCAACAATCAGCTGTTATTGTCCGATCAGTTACTGTCCGTCACTTCAAAAGAAAAATCTTCAGCGGGAATGAAAGCCGTGATTAGGCATGATGGATAATGATCATTAATAAGTCATTATAATGGGACTTAAAGCCCAGATCCAGGCAGCAGGGTGGCTGTGGAGTAAATGAGCAGCAGATAGCAAGGGAGTGATGCAGAGATCTCCTCTGGTATATTTATGAGGAAATAAACGTTTTTATTCAATTATGTATTAAGAGTTTTCTCTAATTAGTTCCATGTGCATCGTCAGTTTTTTCTTTTTTCTTTTTTTTTTCTTTTTTAATACTGACCAAATCCGTTGTCGCCCAACGTCACGAGCTGGTGCTTGGAAGTTAAAATCCGACTTACAGTACATACTGCACATGAGGAAAACCTTTTGGAAAACCTCATCTCCGTGCAGGCGGCAAGGTGGCACAGCAGGTAGTTCTGCCCAGTTTGATCTTGAGCTCGGGTTACTCCAAGTTTCACGTGGGTTTCCTTCGGATTCTCGGGTTTCCTCCCACGTCTCCCTAAAAAGCACGCACGTAGGTGGATCTGCTCTGCTAACTCACCCCAAGGTGTGAATGCGTGTGTGTGGTGTCCTGCAATGAACTTGGCATCCCACCTGGGGCGTATTCCCACCTCGTACCCAGTCTTTCAGGGATCCGGTGTAACCCGCGACCGGGATAAAGCATGTGCTCAAGATCAGACAATGAAGGTTTGATTAGATTCAGTTTTATTGTCATTGTGCAAAGGAGATATACAAAGCCAATGAAATCCAGCTGGCATCTAAGCAGAAGTGCATCAGTGGCCAATTTACAATGAATAACAATGTGCTAAGTGAGAGTCTCTTATGTGCAGAAGGTAATAGTGATGGTATAACTGTGCAAATCATGTGCAATGAATAAGACATGACAAACCGATTGCGTACTCAACATGTTATACATATGTACATATATGAACGTCTGAATGATACGGTATATACAGAATAAATAAGGACGGAATACACGGTAGTGCAACGATAAACATAAATTATGGATGGTGCAAAGATGCCCAGTGGATGAAGCAGTGTCGTACAGACTGAAAGTGACGGACACTCCATGATCAGTTGTTCAGTGCGGTAACAGCCACGGGGAAAAAGTTATATTTCAGTCAGTTTGTGCGGGCGCTGAGGCACACGTAGCGTCTGCCCGATGGGAAAAGGGTGAATAGTCCACGATTGGGTGAGAGATATCTTTCGATATCACAGCATTTCGTGTAAATGTCTTCCATGGTGGGGAGCCGGATACCAGTGATTCGTTGGAAGGTTTCCATCACTGTCCGAAGGGTTTTTTGCGCAGTGCACACATGCAGTTTGTAAGGATGCTCTCGCAATGGTGCAGTGGTAAACCTTCTCCAGTATCCTGGAGCACAGGTGGGACTCTTTATGTTGGGCGCTGTTGTGCCTTCCTAATCGGAAGAGAAGAGTTCATAAATACGGTATCTTGTGCTGTGATGAGGTTTTTTTTTTTTTTTTTTTTTTCACCTCAATGCCTTTTCATTAAGTGATGTGTCTCATCCTTTTAAACCAGCTGTGCAGGATGTTCCAAAAAGTCTGTATAACTGGGACAATCAACATTTTTAAGTAAATATCAATTTATATCTTCTACGCAGTTGGCAAGACGCATGGAGTCGAAACTTCAACTTGTGATAAACTAGTGTTAATACATCTGCTGTTATGCAGGTCACTGTACAATGCATTATATACAGTATGTGAAGCTTCCTAGATGGGATATGTATATAATTTTTGTACATCATTTTGCTAAAAAGTATAGATTTCCCCTATATTTACTATCTACCAGAAGTGCAAATAATAGCACTGTGCAGATTAACAAGGTGTAGGAGTTGACTTTGTGAATATGTAAACAGTAAATAAATAGATAAATAACAAGGTTTTGGTACATGAATATGTTCAGCAGCTACTGAGTAGATGTTAGTATGAATATAGTGAAATAATCAATTACATATGTTATAATAAAAAGGCTCTAACAGGCACGAACATGGCAATGTGGTTTAATGGTTCACACTGTTGGGGGTTTCTGTCCTCTGGTCTGTTTTGTATGGAGATGTCATTTCTTCCTTTTCCGTTTCCTGCGTGAAGCCAGAGGTCATTGCTCGAACCAATTGTTTGCTATAAATTGAGTATAAGGAAACATTACAGTACCAGTTTGGACCTGCTCAATTAAGGCTTTTCAATTTTTACTATTGTATACATTGTACCACTGTATTAAGACGGGTAACTTCTGTGAAAGAACACAAGGAATTGTGTATTTAAAAAAAAAAAAAAAAAAATTAATGTTCTTATGTGGGTTTTTTTTTCTAACAGGTGAATGTATTGGTGAGATGAACAGTTTTGTTTAATTTTCTGTGATTTGCTGACAATATTTCTTCTAAATTCAAAATAAAATTATTGTTAAAGTATATATTTAAAGGAAATTACATCATCACAGCACATCCAAATAACCCAAGATCATGCAGTATTTGCAGAGCTTTAATAACTCAAATGAAACAAAATGCAAATAACTTAATAAACAACATTAAGAAAAAAAATCAGTATTTGGTGGAATAACCCTGATTTGCAATTATAGCTTTCATGTGTTTTTGCATACCCTCTACCAGTTTTTCACATTGCATATATCCAGTATATACATATATGATTTGCCTTATATGCCTCGCACATCTTGCCTTTCTCTCAGCCAGCTTCATGAGAATTGCGAACTGCCGTGGCAAATTTCTGTACATGATCCTCAGGAAGCAATCAAGCAGACACAGATTGAGCGAGTGACACCGGAGTACTGCCGACGTCTTTTTGACTCTGTGCCCAGCCGGATCCAGCAGGTTTGGCAGAATAAAGGACATCATACTTAATATTGACTGTTGTATTTCAGTTTCCCTGCATGAAATAGCAAATTGTTCTTATTATCTTGATCATAATAATAAATCATGTCATTAACCTTTTATAGGGCACTCACTGAAATATGTGAAATTCTAAATGTCGAGACTTTTTCCAAGACCGTTGTTTTTTGTGTGTGTAATTATTAAAAAAAAAAAAAAAAATCTCTGTCATTTTTATGTTGCAAATCAAGGTCAGGGAAGTTACCATATATGGTTCTTTGGCCATCTAGTGTAATCATTTTTCCAAAAAGTGTATATTTAAAAGTTTTCAAAACACATATAAAGTTAACATTTTTTGTTAAAACATTGAATTTTACTTTTGTCTCAATATGTACGGTCAGCATGTAACTTATCTTACATTGTACAGTACATATTGCCCATGTTGTATATACAATGTGCATTTTTATGTTACATTGTACAGTGTGTATATATATATATATATTTGCATGGAGTTTGCATGTTCTCTCTGTGCTTGGTGGGTTTCCTCCTGGCACTCCGGTTTCCTCCCACTGTCCAGAGACATGCAGAATAGACTAACTGGCATTCACAAATTGCCGTGTGTGTGGATTGGCACCATGTCAAGATTGTACCCCGCCTTGTGTTCTAATGTCCTGGGATATGGGAGTCCTGGGAGTGAGTGCATATACTGCATATTGCCCATGTTGTACTATATACAATGTATATTTTTAATGAATTGCCCATGTTATATACAGTATGTACAATGTATATATTTATGTTACATTGTATATATTACCCATGTTATATACACACTCTATATTTGTTACATTTTGTGTGTGTGTGTGTGTGTGTCCACGCCATATATACAATGTATATATTTATATGTTACATTGTATATATATATATTGCCCGTGTTGCATATACGCTTGTACATACCGCATGGACAATATATACAATGTAAGACATGTTAAAGGATGAGAACTTGGGTGGTGTTTCATGATGCGCTGTGGACTGGAGACTAGGTTCAGGTATTGCTGTAGTACTACGTGGAGACTCGCGAACGCGCGCTACGCACTTTACGCATCTGCACTCCGGTAATGAATGGGTGCTCTGGAAGCCCCGCCTTTTCCGGTGGTCACACGATCCAATGAAAGCGCACAGTGCGGCGCGATGGTTAGGAACGTAATCCGCCGTCGTGTCGGGATTGGAATGTAACAGTGTAACAGTCGGAACGTCTGAGCAGATGGTGATTAGGAGGCACGGGGCTGAGCAGCTCGGTCCGCGGTCTTCTCCTGGACAAACCGCCGGCGATCCAAGGCGCACCAAGTCTCTCTCTCTCTCTCTCTCTCTCTCTCGCGCGCGCGCGCGCTGTGCCTCTCGCGCTGTGCTTCGCTTCAGTCCCGCGCTGCTCTCTGCTCATGAAAGGATTTACTTCTTGCGCGTGACGAGATCAAAGGAACACGAGTGTCCGCATGTATCTACGATGCAGGGCTTTGTGCGGTTAGTGTCTTTAGGATGAACTGATCTCCACCTTCCATAGTTTGGGAAAAGGATTTACGGACCTCCAGTAAGAGAGATCCAGTGGACGACTTCTCCACCACCACCTCCTCCTCATCACCACCACCACCAGTCTGTGCTCCAGCGGAATTAAAAGTGCACAGTTTCGACTCATCGTCCATGGAAGTTCACAGATAAGTCTGGAGGAAAGAAAAATAAATAAATAATAATAATAAAAAGCTAGACTTGTGCTCGGTGTGAGATTTTAATGGGCGAAGTCAGTCTGTGAGAAGCACCCCGGGTTTGTTTACTGGCGATGGGGCGCCCTGATGTGCTCCAACTAGTCAGCCGAGGGAGAGGGCGGGAATAGCCGGCAAAGTCGCCCACATGCGCTGGATCAGCGGCTCGCCACGGGATCGGTATCCGAAGCAGAGGGAAGCTCAGGCGGCTCGGGGATCATGGCGGAGCGGCGTGGCAGCAGCGGTCGGAGGCGGTGCTGAGAGCCAAACTTCGAGGTTTCGTTCGCAGGCGTTCGGCTCTCGGGACCCATGCAGGCCAAAAAGCGCTACCTGGTTTCGCTGCTCACGGGCGCCTTCCTGCTGCTGCTCTTCTACCTGGCGGGTGTCCCGGTGTCCCCGGGCGCGAGGAGCCGGCATGATCGCAGAGGTCACGGCCACCGGCGCCGCGAGCCGCACCAGCCGCAGCAGCAGCCCTGGCCGCACTTCTCCGACCCTTTAAACTCGTTCAGCCCGTGGGACCGACCCGACACGGACGAGTCCAACGTCCACATGTCCCCCCGGCAGAAGCGCGACGTGCACGCCAGCGTGTTCAAAGGCAAGCGCTGCCGCATGGACTCGTGCTTCGACTTCGCGCTGTGTCGCCGGAACGGCTTCAAGGTCTACGTGTACCCGCAGCAGAAGGGCGAGAAGATCTCCGAGAGCTACCAGAACATCCTGGCCACAATCGAGAGCTCCCGTTTTTACACGTCCGACCCGGGCCAGGCGTGCGTCTTCGTGCTGAGCTTGGACACGTTAGACCGCGACCAGCTCTCGCCGCAGTACGTGCACAACCTGCGCGCCAAGGTGCAGAGCCTGCCGCTGTGGAACGACGGCAGGAACCACCTGATCTTTAACCTGTACTCGGGCACCTGGCCCGACTACACGGAGGACCTGGGCTTCGACATCGGCCAGGCCATGTTGGCCAAGGCCAGCATCAGCACGGAGACCTTCCGGCCGCGCTTCGACGTCTCCATCCCGCTTTTTCCTAAGGAGCATCCGAAAACCGGTGGTGAGCGAGGATTCCTCAAGTACAACACCATCCCACCCTTTCGGAAGTACATGCTGGTGTTTAAGGGCAAGCGGTATCTCACCGGGATCGGGTCGGACACCAGGAACGCTTTGTATCACGTTCATAACGCAGAGGATGTGGTTCTGCTGACCACATGTAAACACGGGAAGGACTGGCAGAAGCACAAGGATGCGCGCTGCGACCGGGACAATGCGGAGTACGACAAGTAAGTTCTGGACCTTTTTACTTGTAAGGCACACTGCAGGACGGGGTCACTTCACAGAATCTGAGGCCCCTTCTATTGAACATGCAAAGTCCAGGGAGTGTGCGTGTGTCTGTGTGTGTGTGTGTGGGGGGGGGGGGGGGGGGGGGGGGCGGCCTCTATCTCTAACTCTACTTCTGACTGTTACAAGTAAAATAGGATTTTATGAATGATGGATTAAAACAAGGCAGCATGGTGGGTTAGTGGTTAGCACCGTCACCACCAGGACCTGGGTTCGAGTGTGCATGTTCTTCCCGTGCTCGGTGGGTTTCCTCTGGGTACTCCGGTTTCTTCCCACAGTACAAAGACAGGCAAAGTAGGCTAACTGGGGTTCCAAAATTGCCCATAGTGTGTGAATGTGTGTGTGTGTGTGTGTGTGTGTGTGCATGCCCTGTGCCTCATGCCCTAAGTCTAAACTCTATGCCCCGCCCCCTCACCCCACGACCCTGTATACAGGATACAGAGTTACAGACAGTGAGAGAGTATATTAAAGCAACTGGAAATGCTATGCAAAAAAAAAAAAAAATAGTTTGACTAATTGTGTATAGTGTCAAGTTTAAAAAAAACAAAACAAAAAAACAACATATAATCTACATCAAACAACTGATAGAATCCCTTTGATCATCAGTCCAGTTCAAAGCTTAACGAGTAAACATCCATTAGCAAGTGAATGCAACGGTACATTACACTATATGTCTTGTAAAGCATCCCAACCCGAGTGCTGTTTGAATACTGGGAACTATAAAACCGTGAGCTTTCCCACAGAATGGAATCCACTTTTAGTGCCTATTGACACAGTGGGAAATGGGCTTGAATGCCAGACTCGGAGCTTTAAGGACCCTCGGTCTGTTACTTATTTGAAAGTGTGCAGGCTAAAGCACTAAGCACTACTTCTCCCACCACACACACACACACACACACACTTTTCACCCGTTCCAGTGGAGGAATTTCTCCTCTCATATTTCACCGTCTTCTCCTGGCTCATGATGCAGCAACTTCACTTGGATATGCTCGGACATGTCCCTCTGTTCTGTAATGTTTAGATCTTTCACGAGGGATAACTAACATATATTTTTTTGTTTTTACTTCGCTTATTCTTTTAGCACGGTGCAGCAAAAAGTGTGTGTTGCTTCGAGTTTGCATAACCGTCAAACAGACAAATTGTGGGTTTATTTCAGATTTTTTTTTTTTTTTTTTTTTTCTCGGGTTTGAATGAGGGTTTGAATCTGTCACGTCAGGAGTTTTCCCACCGGCGTCTGGCACTTCTGTTCGAGCTCGTAACGACGTGTAACTGTGTTTCCCTGAGTGTCTGAAACCTCTTTAATTGCAAATGCAGATGCTTTTAAGGGGTGTCGGAGCTTTATTTTATTCATTTATTCCCCGGATCTGTGCCGATCGTGCCGAGTGTGTCATCACACCTGGACTAGGTTGCTGCTCATCCTCCCACTCGTGCTTAGCCGTGGCACTAATGTGCAGGGATATTTTTGGCATCAAACCCCTCGCCTCCCATGGTACTGCAGAGGTGCTGCTCAGCAGGACACACTGATGTTAATTGGTGTGTGTGTGTGTGTGTGTGTGTGTGTGTGTGCGTGCGCGCGCACATAGAGAACAGCTGTTGGGAACATGAGCAGGCTGATCCAAGCAGAAATGCAGCATCTGATATGCTTTTGCATGTTTTTATCACTGGTTCTTTCTCTTTCTGGTCGTCTGATAAAGAGGGACTTGGGGAATTGAGTCAGATCAGTTAAGTAAAGCTGGAGCTCATGCATAATCTTGTGTATGACTTTTTACTTTTTTTTTATTGTTTAAATGAATAATGCATCTCCCTCTTTTATTTAATGTGCAATGCACAACACATTCAAATAATCCCATTTAAATCCACCAACTGGTGCAGGTTTTTATAATTTTTTTTATTTTTTTTTTAGTGGAACTTTAGCAGAAGGGCAAATTCTATGGTTGGCTGAACTACAGCGAAAACTGTCTAACATTTCAACCAGCTGTCAGTTTGTACCAGTGTCTCATTTCTAACAGTATGTTGCACGCTCCTACAAATAACCTGGAATAGGGCATGTAACATGTCACTCGTGGTTTCGGCGGCGAATCCAGCTCTGGTTCTCTGGTTCATACCTCAGACAAGACCTAAAACACTGCCGAGCAGTACACTACAATTTTTTTTTTTCTTTTTTTTTGAGAATTCCTATCAATCCCAGACTTCCTCCTGGACCAAAGTTCATCTCGAAGCATGCGTCAGCTTTGCGTAACACAATGACTAGGCAGGCCACAATAAAGACGCGACCTCTGCCCCGCTGGTTTTGATGTACTGATGGTCCAGCTGTATGTCTCTACCCCACATGGAGGAGAAATCTGGTGCTAGAGGCCAACTCCTTCCATTAACCAAGCTGCAATAGGTCTCCAGTGCCATGCGTTAGTAAACAATGAAATCATTCAGATCCTTCAAAGGCTCGCGTTGGCCAGCGCCTAAGCTGGGGAAAGCGCAGAAATCCTATCCGTCTCAAAGTGATTTTGTGGAAGTTGTCAAGTTGATCAGATACAGATGGAGGAAATGATTATAAATCCCTCGTCCATGCCGAATATTCAATCTGGCTGCTGTTGCGTCTTTGTCTCGAAACCGTTCTCTTAAACTCCAGAGATCATGTTTCCTGGAAAGTGAGTCAGCGTGCAGACGTGGACGGATGATATCCGTAGGTCCAGGAATCGGACTTGAAAGGCTGTTTAATATTTAACCCGGTTAAATTTAACCAGAGTTCCCCCCCCCCCCTCTTCTCTCCGTCAGCTCCATGGCCGCGCGCCCAGCCATCCCAGGACAACGGTCAGATAGCGCCGGTTAACCCAGCCCCTCCAACCGTGCCAAATATTATTCTCTTTTTTTTTTTTTTTTTAATGGCGAATTTCCATCACGCTTCATCACGTCAGCCGCTTTTGACAGGGCGAGTTCAAATTCCTTCAGATCATCATGTGGAGAGGAAAGGAAAGTGTGCGAGTCTAACTATCTGTTGCCCACGGCCATGTTTGATGTTAATTTGCAGGAATTATTTGGGGAGCGCTCTATCCCCTGGACCACATTGCGCACACTTTGTTTCAGAATCGCTATCTTGCTCATGGCATGTAATGAACCAGGGGTCTGTCTTATTAATCCTGTTAATTCCTAGCCCCGGTTTTATACCTGGGCCTTTAATCACCAATATAATACAAGCGCTACCTGGTTAATGTATGTGTGTGTGTGTGTGTGTGTGTGTGTTTAGGATGGTGTGGATTAAAACTGAGAATAACAAGAATGTTAGTAAAAAATCCAGTGTGTATGCATCTTGGAGGAAGCATTCCTTACTGCTCCTGGTATTTGTTTCTGCATTGTTATTACATTAATAAATCGTGTGTGTGTGTGTGTGTGTGTGTGTGTGTGTGTGTGTGTGTGTGTGTGTAAAATGCTAATGTGAGGGTAATTAGCCCA
Source organism: Clarias fuscus (assembly GCA_030347435.1). Lineage (NCBI taxonomy): Eukaryota > Metazoa > Chordata > Actinopteri > Siluriformes > Clariidae > Clarias > Clarias fuscus. The sequence goes on along the minus strand of CM059215.1, from coordinate 33,247,874 downwards.
AAACAGTGTTCTGCTTAATTACTGATGGTTGATTATATATTTCTGTGTATAATGTGGTGTGACTGCCTTATTTTAATCAGTGCAGCTTTTTAATTGTGTGTGTGTGTGTGTGTGTGGACAGCTGTGTAGATGTTTAGCTTCAGGTGTTTTTAGTTCTATAATGGTTAAAAAGTAATTTAAAATGACTTTAATAACAGACTCTGCTTACACAGATTGAGGCATAAAGTGGATGTTTTGTTCTGTATAGTTTATGTATATACCAACATCTGTAGTGTGTGTGTGTGTGTGTGTGTGTGTGTGTGTGTGTGTGTGTGTGTGTGTGTGTGTGAGAGAGGGCGGCACTAGTCTTTGTTGTGACATTTCCGTGTGTTCTATCTGTCCTGCTCACACACGTTCTAGAGAATACGGTCATACTGAGCTTCACTTCAGGCAGAACGATAAGAACAGAATCCTTAACCCGCGTTATTATTGTGCAGAATTATGATTTGTCACCTTTCTTGCTTTTGTTTTTTTCAATCCCTCCAGATTTATCTCGTACCTACTTGAAATAATACCGTACCGATTTGTTTAACTCTAAGCAGTTAAATGTTGTAGCCGGAATCAGAACTCTTGGGGTAAATGTGAGCACGTCTGTATTTCTAGCTGAACCGCACCAGTCGCTAATTTTTAATCTCTGTTGTTACACATCAATCCAGCTGCTCTGACGCAAGTTAGACAGTTCAGTTTTATTGCCTTCAATATTTGCATTTGGTGTTATCTCTCTCTTTCTGGGTGGACTAGGCCTCTGTCTCTATCGTCTCACTCAAGGGCAAAACCGACAGGCTGAAATAGGATCAAATAAAGCCATGAGAAATTCTCAATTGTTTATGAAAAATTGTTGATTTCTATTAAAAAAATGTTTTTATATATATATATAATGTGTATATACACAGTGCTGTGAAAATTTATTTGTTGTCCTCAATTTCTTGTCTTCTTTTATTGCAAGACACATTTATTGAGGTCATCAAACTAATTTTAATATTACTTGTAATTGCCCCCTCGGTAAATCCTGAATAAGTCGAGATTCTTTGAGATTTATTTACTCATTCCTGTATTTTTGTAAAACTGAGTTAAATCTCACTTTGCCTGATTACTGCCAGACATGACGAATCAAGAAATCACTTAAACACAACCTGTGTGAGAAACGATCCTGTAAGTGTGACGACTATGCGAAATAAATAAATAAATAAATAAATAAATAAATAAATTCAGGGATGGGGCAAATACTTTTTAATGGCACTGTACATCTTACATTTGGAATGAATAAAAAAAAATCTTTATTGGAATTGACTTGGAACAACAGGTTAACTATAAGCTGCTTCCTTGGTTACAGAGTGACAATCAAATCAGCACACAGTTTAACTTTACTGGATTTCATCACTTGTTAAATGTAAAACGTTGGCAGTTACCTGGCTGACCTGTTTCTAACAATTAATGTACACGGAGGCATCCATCGGTTTCCACCTCATCCTGATTCCCAGCCAGGAAATTACGTCTTACAATGCAAGTTATATACAGCAGTCGATTATACTGTGCCAAAGTCTTCGGTCATATTATATTAAATGACATTTGATTAAATGATGTGGATTAAATTAAGCGAATGGGACCAAATGTTTTACTGTGACGCGCTGCAAAGGGACTAAAGGTGCCATTCAAAAATCAGTAGTTTATGTAAGAACCTCAGCAGCGACCTCGTTTCCCCTCTCGTCTGTTTAGAGTATACTAATCAGCTCCTGATCATCTCTCATCATCTGCACCCGTTTCTCAACTTTTATTTTAATTCTTGAATGATTCATAGGTCACTGTGAGGCTTAACAAACAGAAAGAAAAAGAAAAACACACATTCCTCTGAAACTGCTCAGGTACGGGTACGGGAGAGACAAAAATGTTCTTCAGGAGGCCTGGAGAGCTGTTCCTCAAGACTACCTTAAAACTACAAGAAAGTCTGGCTCTTTGACAGTAAAATATAAAGAAATGAATGATGACCCAAGACTTTGGTACAGTACTGGATATCTATATCTGTTTAGAAGTACCTGCAGATAACATTAGCACAATCAGCTAGGCTAGGTGGAAACTTTCACACACTGATCACGTTCTGTAATAAAGTTCAATCCTAGCTCGGTGTATCTGAACGATACTGTCCACTGTCATCCTTTGGACAAGCTTAAGGTAGTATAAAGAGCTGTTCATCAGGTTAATAGGACCTCGTGAAAGTGCCGTTTTTGTTTCCATGGCCTGTCCTGCATCGCTCGACGCTCATACGTGTGATACAAAGTGCGAAAAGTCGTTCTGAGGCAGGAGGCAGGCAGGCAGGCAATTGACTCTTCCCTTTGAAAAGTCCTTTTACAATCTTTTTTAGGCTCTTGATTTGGCTCCCAATTGAGGACTCTCCTGAGTGGAGACTTTCCTTGCGATGTCTTTGAGATCAAAGCACTCCTGCGGACATCGTTTGCGCCACGTTACTTGAAAGGCTTCTGCTGAGAGGCACCGCTGGCTCTCCGAAATAGTGTCCGTAAAGTCATCGTGTCGGGATGGGCGAGTATTTACTGGAGTAAGATGAGCGAGAGAACCGGGTATGAGGGTACGTTTCGGTCACAAGTGTCGAGTCGATTTCAATTTCAATTTAAAGGGTCCATATATTGCCAGTTCTTTAACGTGTTAGCACAGGTCTTGGTGTACGAGTTAACATTCCAAGGTTATGTTTTTTTTTTTTTTTTTTCTCCTCCCTTCATTTCACTCCTCTTCCAAATGTGCAGTTTCAGTGTTTATGTAAATGAGCTACTACTGAGCCACGCCCCTACAGTAGACAGCAGAGCTGAGCGAAAGAGGGGATCTTCTCATGACGTTAACATTCTAATTAGCTTGTTTAAGCATTTATTTATTTATTTGTTTTTTCATGCATGCACACTGAAAACCTGTCTAAAGATCTAAAAAATTTAATGTTGATTTAAATTTGATAATGGGTCATAATTTCTATCATTTTTGCACAATGTCTACTGAAAGGTCTTAAACAAAAATGCACATTATTTTAATGTTAAACTAAATGGGTTTTTTTTTTCCACTGGTAAGAACAAGGGTTTGTGTTTGAAGAAATCTATACATACAGTAGGTTTAATAAATCATGGCAAAATTTGGATTAAATAAACAAAATGTCTGATGCGGGGACTTGTACAATCTACCGTAAAATAATGAGCTCCACAAAAAAAAAAAATAATAATCTCCAATGGCGGTTAAAATGACTCATTTCTTTGGCCTTTTTTGTTAAATATTAATGGGCGATTGCTCGCTACCGTCCCCCGCTAATCAGCGTTCACATAATTTTTGCTCTCCGTTCTCGGGTACACTTTCGTAATTTACACTCTCCTGCTGTTTAATGGTGGCCACAGCAGGTGAGCCACCATTAAACACACGGTCCTACGCTGTGCCTAATATTATTGATATTTCAGGAACTACAGAAATATCCATCGCTACTGTATCAGCTATGGCTGTGTAGGACAGAGGATGAGATCAGAGCGCACTACACGGAGACTTCGGAGGAAACCGACATCACTGACGAGGTCACACTTTTAAACAGCGTTCTACTTCTTATTCTCAGCTACGATTCTCGCTCGTCAAAATGAACCCGACTTTAGGGTCGAGTGTTCTCAGAAACGACCCCTAATGTGAAACCGTCCATAATGTAATCGTATAAGCGTGCGGTGTATAACGTGTCCCGGCTGTTGCTGTCGGACTCCATATGTCCAGATCTCGCAGGCTCTTTTCCCATGAGAGAATGCGATCATGTACCAGTATGCTCTATGTATATCCAGAAGTATTTTTATTCTATGGCTTGTGCAGATCCGAACATCCGGTGTCCAGACAGAACCTGGTGAATGTTGCTTAGACATCGAGCTAGCATGAGAGTTTGTTGATCCAATTCCTGCCTCCAGCTGAACCTCGTAACTTTTATTTTGGTGCCAATCCATTTCCCACATAAATTCTAAACAGGGTTTCGGATGATTCACCTTAACTCGCCGCTTTGTCATTGCGGATGTCAGGAGGCCTGTACATGTGCTTTCTTTCTTTCTTTTCTTTTTTTCTCTTCCCTTTAAGAGGTGCTTAGTGTTGCACGGATTTGGGGGATTATGAGGGTTCGGCGATATAGGATGTAGAAAGTAAACAGCTCTTGTGTTTGCTCTGAGTGAGCCGAGCTTGCCGGTTTTGTTTGTCTAGATGATTGACCTTCGTTTGGTTTGGGAGGAGCCGAGATTTGGGACGCGTCGTTCTGACGGATCATCGTGCTCTTTCTTTTTCAGGTTTATGTTTTGTGTGTGTGTGTGTGTGTGTGTTTTTCTCACAGCTATTAGATGCCCTTCAACTCTGGCCCGACTTACAGACAGGGCACTTGGCCTACTTTTGCATGAACCCTGTAGTCCAGTTCCAGCAGGAATAAACCTTCCTCGGGGTGTAAAAAGCCCAAAGCGGTATTTTTCTGGTGTCCACATTACTGAGATCGATCACGCTTTAAAAGAGTGATGTCCTCTGCTGCTGCTTCCTGATGTCGTCTGAGCACAATAGAATCGGTGCACTGCTGGATTTATTATTTAGTTTTGTGTTGATAATGAAACGCTGTTCTTGCTCCTCACCCCTGCTCGTGTGTCATTACAGTGAGTTTTTAAAGTATTGGTGATTTAAGAATGTGAGTGTATATTTGTGTAAGCTGAGGAGTGTGTGTGTGTGTGTGTGTGTGTGTGTGTGTGTTAGAGTGTTTTGTTTAAGGGCTGGCTAACCTTATGGCTTGTGCAGTTTTATGACTTGATTTGACTTCCTCTCCAGTGAAATGTGCCTCCCTCCCTTTCGCTCTCTCTCGCTCTCTCGCTCTGTTCCCCCGGCACTGAGGGGCTCCTTTGTGCCAAAGTTTGCTCAGGTTCTTTTGGAGCCTGTGCCTTGTTGACACGCCCCCCCCCCCCCCCCCCCCCCCCACCCCTCGTTCCTCATTCCCAGCACCCACCTCGTCTTTCAAAGCTCAAAGAGAGAAGCTATTACGGCTCTCCCCTCCTGCTGAAATATCCCACATACCCTTTAGAGCTTCTTTTGCTTATCTCCCAGCCAGAGACTCAATTCTGATCTCGCTTTGCTTCGCTTTTGAAACCTGGTCGGCAATTCCACTGATCCTTATTTAGCAGATTCCTCCCCATTTAATGGTTCGGTGTCTGAGCCATGGCCGGGAGAAGGGGATTTTGTGGTTGGGTTCAAGGGGTGGGTGGTTTTATTTATTTATTTATTTTTGGACCAAAAAAGTTCACAGTTGACCATCATCCTCAGGAAAAGTGGTTGGTGGTGAATATAGACAACACCTGAAGACCAGCAGGATCTGGCGAGACCTGGTTCCTCTGAGAACACATGGACGAATTACATGTTTGCCAATTTGTGTTTCTTCTTTTTTCTTCTCCCCCCCAAAAAATAATGCAATTTTATTAGATGATGTCGAGCTAAATTTTCCCAAATGCTGGACCTGGAGCGAGACTAGTGGTTTTGAACATTGCCCATTCCTTTAGGTCATTTTTGTATTCAGTACTTGGCATGAAATCACCTGGAAGCTGTCCAAATGCCCAATGAACTGTTCTCTCTCTTTTTTTTCCCCCTCTCAGATAAGAATGAGTTGAGTGTTCATTGGTGTGTTTGCCTGTGATAAAGGAGAATACATTTCCCTACATATAAAGTGAGGTCATGGGTGCTAAAAAGTTGTGCGCAATGTTTCTCTAGGTGCATTTTTATGGAACTGCTGAAAATTAATGAATCTATTTATTTCACTCTTGTAGTCACCATGCCATGGCTTTAAGAATTAGCCTAGGGTTTAACAGGGATGGGAATTGCCGGGGAATACCCGATCCGATATTAAAATGATACTTTGGTGCCGATTTGTATCATGATTCTGTAAATATCCTGACCCAAAGGTGTAAATGTGAAACAAACGTGACTGTTGAATTATACTTTACATTGTATATTCGTGTCAAAGGCATACAGTATAAGGCCCACTTTGTTGGACTTAGGAACAAATCGGACTTACAAACGTGCTTCAGGAACAGAACTTGTTCGTAAGTCGGGGACTACCTGTATTTTGGGGAAAAAAAAAAAATCAAGAGCGCCCCACTTGCATGTCTTCTTCTTTTCTTCGTAAACGTTGGGATAATCACGGATTGTTAGCCAAGTGGTAGCTAACAATACTCGCTATTGTGCGATTGCTAGCTTGGTGCTATGCTGCTCATTGTACACCAGTAGGCACTCCGGTCTGGAACTGTGTAGCGTTATATATAAGATTTACAGCCAACTTGTAAATTTCTACTTGCAGTGTCTCGTGGGCGTACGTTGTCATATTTGGGGATTTTCTTTTCTATCCGCAGAGATTACTTTGACATTAATCAATTAATGAATGGTTAGTTGAATATTTGCCCATTTATTTTCTTTCACAAGCCTTTGTAGTGATTATTCTGCCTCCCTGACCTGATTCACCGACTGCTTAAATGGATGCGTTTCTCTCGTCGACCTCCGTCCCCATCCGCTCCGTGGGAATCCGCTGTGCTCCAGTAGTTTCGCTCCTCTCGTACTTCTTGTTTGGCCAAGTGCTGGAGCTTCTTTAAATGTAGCCGGTGATGTGGAACCCTGGCAGCAAAGCAGCTGAATTATTCATTCATATATTCATCATATACTCGCAACTTTGTACAGCAGGTCCATTCGTACAGTCGCGCCTACAGGTGCTGCTGTTGTGGCGTTTTCCCTGCATGGCCGCTCGATCATCCAAATCTCAGCCGGGCTTCGACACGGGATTGTAAAACCTGCGCTGTTAGGAGACGGATATCATCATAGGGATGTTGGATCTGACTTGTGATTAATGCCTTGAATGCAAGATAGCGTTTGAATTAAAATGTAAAATTATTTGGGTAAGGAATGCTATTGCTGGCACATTGAGCCGGTGAAAAGTGCTAGTCCCCTAGTTCTGCGATCGCCGACACCGAGAAGACTGGGGACTCGATGGAGAGATTATATATCTCTCATCTGCACTGGGAAGTACCTGGGGGTCCCAGTGGGGAATCTGGTGGAGGTGGTTGGGGGGAGAGATATGGGGGAGGGGGTTCCCACTCAGTTATGTCCCACTGGGTTATATCCTGGGGATACTGGGTTATATCCTGGGATACAATGGCTTTTAACCTCGTTTAATTCCCAGCATCAGAACAAACACCACCCACTTATATCCTGGGGCTACTGGGTTATATCCTTGGTTTTAATTTACAGTTATTTAGCAAGCAATCCCAAATCTATTTTTAAAAAATACAAAGAAGTAATGTTAACCACTTGCATACTAACATGGAGGTGTGAATTCATGCATCTGCATTTATTAATCTTATAAGTGGCCTGTTTTCACTAGTTGTTGTGTTGTCATGACCTCTCGGCCCGAGGCTGTAAGGATTACGTGCTTTGCTTAAGGATTCTTGGTAATGTTTCCCTGTTTGTGCTTCTCAGTTAAGGTGTATAGATTTGTGTGTATGCAGGCGTTTACGTTTTGCCGGTCCAGTCCAGATGGAGAGATTGACTGAGAGCTGGATTGACTGATTGATTGATTAATTGACAGATTGCTAGATTTATTTAATTTATCTTCATTATAATTGCACAGGGTACAAAATTAAGTAATCAGTCCTGATGGTGCATGAACATTTTTAAACAATGTGATCATACAATACTGCAAAATAGAAACACATATGTGTATATTTATATATCTCACATGAGCTCTGTTGAATTTCTGTGAGTCTATGTACAGGTAAAGCAGTTACCTTAATTGAATAATATTAATGACAAATGATTCTCAAAATCAAAAATTTTCTTCGCCAAACGTGTGAGTACTATTTAAGAAAAGTCATATTTTTCTTAGTAGGATCCTCATGCTACAGTATTTCAACACTACCTATGAAATGCTTAGTTGCATAAACTAACATTATGCCTCGAAATCTGTCCTACACTTTCCCGAGCAGGTTTATCTGCAGTATATTTGTTCAGTGTAATAATGTATGGTGTGTGTGTGTGTGTGTGTGTGTGTGTGTGTGTGTGTGTGTGTGTTTGCTAATTAAGTGCATTAATCTACACTGAATGATCAGGACTTTATTGTGGTTTGGCAAGTGTTCCCACATGCCTACATGTTACTGGTTCTGAAAATATTGCCATGCCGAAGAAAACCCGCTCTTTCTTCAGATAGATCACGTCTTGGCTGATGTGTGTAGTGCAGCAGATGGTGGGGCTCGCGCGAAGCTTCCAGCACTGAGGTTTGTAATGCATGCCAAAGGAAAACTTTTTTTTTTTTTTTTTTTGCATTTCTATCATGAATAAGGATTTTACTTTTCTAGCTGTTGGAACATGAATTAAAAACTAATAGCGCAGACATGAAATCTGCTTCCCCTGGAATTACAGACTAGTGACGTCTAATGTGCCAGTTTTTTTTTTTTTTTTTTTTTTCTGCTGCAAAGCCTAGGAGTAGCCGCTGTTTTAAAAGGAAATAACGCTCTGGTTGTGTTTCATATGTGTGTTTTTATAAAAATTAATATTTTACCTAAACATCATTATAGGCAGGTTTTTAATTAATGTTTCACATGATCTACCCGTGTGGGTGTGGGTGGGTGTGGGTGGGTGTTGGGTGCATGTATGCATGTATGTATGTATGTATGTATGTATGTATGTATGTGTGTGTGTGTGTGTGTGTGTGTGTGTGTGTGTGTGTGTGTGTGTGTGTGTGTGTGTATATATGTATGTATGTGTGTGTATATGTATGTATGTGTGTGTGTGTGTATGTGTGTGTGTGTGTGTGTATATGTATGTATGTGTGTGTGTGTGTGTGTGTGTATATATGTGTGTGTGTGTGTGTATATGTGTGTGTGTGTGTGTGTGTGTGTGTGTGTGTGTGTGTGTGTGTGTGTGTGTATATGTATGTGTGTGTGTGTGTGTGTGTGTGTGTATATGTATGTGTGTGTGTATGTGTATATATATATACACACAAACACTTTATATAGTGTATATATGTGTGTGTGTGTGTATGTGTGTATGTGTGTGTGTGTATATATATATATATATATATATATATATACACACACACACGTGTTTGTGTATATATATATGTATATAAATGTGTTTATATATATGTATTTATACACACACACACTTTTCTAAGCATTACTTGCAGCGTTCCTATAGCCTTTGCTTCTGCAGCCGCCGTCTCCTGTCTGCCGATGATTGACAGACTGAATGTGTGCTTATCATAAGTGTGTTCAGTCACCTCGACAGCTTGTTGGCGATGTCACCGACTGTAGATTCCGATCTGGCATCAGTCACAGCTTCCTACCCTGAACGCTAATAGATGACACACGAAGAAACGCAGCTTCTGAAACGTCCTGAAGATATCGTTCGGCTAAATTCAGCGCAGCATCTTACAGAGGCATCTTGATCCTAAATTGTATAATTTACCACTTCCAGATAGCGATCTGTACGAGGGGAGCGAACAGCAGGAAAATAGGAAACACTTCATCTTAATCAAGCCCCGGTATTCTGTTCCGCGGTAATTGGGGCCTCGGCTTATCCGCCTCGCGCAGGGTCGCTCTTGATTGCTGGTTGTAGAATATTAAATCTTGAGGTTGCAGCTTATGTTGGTGAGAGTTCATCTTTTTAAAAAGGGCTCTAAACCTTCCACCTCGCTGCAAGTCAATTACCGCAATTACGAGCAGGACCGGATCAGATTCGCGTCTGAAGCGCTTTTCAGGGGTGTTTTTTTTTAATTATTTTTATATTTTTTTTACCTTTTTAAGGCATTTTCACACTAGCTCAAGGACTACATGTAAAAACCTTATGGAAGTCAAAGATCTAAGGCGTTCAGGAGGTGGATGGACGTTTAAACCATTATGTGGCTATAAAGTAAAGTACAAGTAAAAAGTTTGGATTTATTATTACAATACTGATTTTTTTTTAATTTTTTTTTTTAAATCTATGAAATAATGCATGGAATTACATAATTAAATACCCACATCAGCAGCTGTCAGATGTTATATTAAGACATGAAGGTCAGCTATTCTGGAACGGTTCTTACAAGAACAGTATTGTGTCGAGTGCGTTTGCGAAACCCATCAAGCTCCATGATGAAACTGTCTCTCGTGAAGACCTTCCCAGGAAAGCAAGACCAGAACTTGGCTCTGCTCAGTTCATTTAGAGTCACCAGCCTCAGAAATCACCAATTAACCTCAACCAGCGCCTCAGATTAGAGCCGTTATGAAGCTTTACAGAGCAGAAGTAGCAGATGCATCGCAATATCAACTGTTCCACACGGCTTCAGCATTGTTTAACAACGTAGAAAGAAATATCAATTACGAAAGACCATGCATGTAGAATCTATGTCCAAACTCTTAACTGGTAATGTGCAGTACGTCCACACACCAGCCCACCATAAGTCCATAAGTGCTTTCTGAACATCCTACCCCAGATTTATTCCCCCTTTTGCCTTTATAACGAGCAGCACTTTTCTTCCTCGGCTTTCATCTACATTTTAGGATTTGTGATCCCTCGGCAACTCGGTCGAGGTTAGTGAGACCAGACGCCGGTGTCGGTGTGAGGGCTGGCCGCACAGTCGGTGTTCATCCCCAAAGGTGGTTGGGGGGTCAGGATTCTGTGCAAGCCGCTCGAGTTCTTTCCCTCCAGCTCAACCAGCACCTCAGATTAGAGCCATGTCTTCATGGAGCTTGCTTTGTATTCAGGGACATTGTGATGCCGGAACAGGTTTCAGTTCCAATGAAAAGGAAAATTGTAATGCTAGAGCAGACAAAGACAGCCTGGACTATTGTGTGCTTCGAACTTCGTGGCAAAAGCTTGCCAAACATATGGGTGTGATGGACAACGTCATTTCGGGCATGTGGTGTATGAGGTCAGTGTGTATGTGCGAGTGCTGATTTGGTGTATTTACAGAAGCGCTGCGCTTCTTGCTGTAGTTGAGGAGGAAATCAAATCAAGGCAGAGAGCTAGTCAGGTTTGGATCCAAAGTAGATTTGAAATGGGATCTGAAACACAATCTGGTTTTATTTGTCCACTTGCACTACCTTCCATTTTTTTTTCATTCATCAAATGATCTCATTTCTTTTTAACCGTTAAATATTTTTAAAGCAAAATAAATTGGTACAGTTTATGCAAAAGTACTTAAAAATAAACCCCTAAAGAATCCAGCCAGGACTTTTCATTCCGTCCCTTGTCCAAGTTTGTTTTATCGACATCAACCGGTTAATCAGCGCAAAACTGAGACCATCTTTACGTCACGTTCCGATTCGACACACCTGAGACGAGGTTTAGGTCTCTCGGCCTCGTTCGTTCTTCCGAGCAGAAGAGGCACTTAATTACGAGCTGCAGTGTGAGCCGAGGGAATGCACTCGGTGACCCGCAGACCTTCATTATGGGAGACACGCAAGGGACTTGCTGGAGTTCAACACCCTGTCCTCTAATGACATTGTCCAGCTGAACACCTGTTCCCCCGTCGCCTTGCTGTCTTCTCTACTTTTCTCTTCGATGTCCCTTTCCGGAATGAGATTATGTCTGCAGAAACGACCTGCTTCTCCCAGAGAAAGACTGAACGTGGCATCAAACTGTCAGGCGCCGGGTTTGAAGGACAACATTCGATGCTGTTCTGAAGCGTTTGTTGAACATCACTCTCTGACTGACTGACTGACTGCTGGCTCTCGAGCAGCTGGTGCCGTTTCCTGGCCCGGGCCGGGCAGCCGTGAAGCCGTGCGGTCTGGGATATGTACGGCTGGACGGTTCCTCAGAGACCCATGCTATTGTGTTTATCCGGTGTATCTCGTCAGTGGACACATTGAGCCTCGGCAGAGATGAAGAAAAGGGCTCCAAAATAAATAGACGGCAAGAGCACGAGGTGGCCAGAGAAGCAGCGAGCAGCTGTCCCGAACCCGTCAAGAGAATAGACTCATTCAAGGCGGACAGCTCACTTCGGTTCCTTTTCACTCACATGCTCTTTAGATCATGTAGCTTGTTTGACCGGGGCCTCGAGAAAACCCATCTGCATGTCATCTGTGCAAATTGCTCTCCCCTCGGCTCTCTCTCTCTCGGCTCAGAAACCTTGGGAGGTGGCCAGAGTCCCGGTTTGCCAAATTGCTCCCAATGCTCTGCTCTTCGAAATGTGTCATTAAAGACTTTTTTCGCAGTGAGGTAATGCTCCTTTTAGCTCACTTTAAGTGCAAAGCTAAGATGATCACCTCTCCAGCTCGTAGGCGAAATCAGTTATTGCCAAGATGCTCGAGAATGGGGAATTAGCCTCGCGATTTTTCTATCTAGCTGTGGGCAAGTGGCTGTGTAATTACACACTGGCTTCATTAGCAGCTCAGACCGGGGGCTTTAATGAAAGGAAGCGAAAGGCTCAGGCAGGCGAGCTGGCGCGGTTATTGTGCCGGAGCATCGGGTACAGCAAGGGAACGCTCGAGCACAATGGCATCCATCATGGCTCTGAAACAGATTTTCCATGCCAAGCCACTGCCATTATGCCCTCCTACCGGATTGCAGCACAAAAGCTGTCTAGCTGCAGGAAAAGGGGGGGAAAAAGCCACGGTGAAGGCCTTTCTTAGCCCCTATGCACTTTATTTGTTGCATTGTGCTCTGAAGAGCTCTTGGCAGGCTTTTGCCTGATTGCCGAGGTTGTGAGAGGGCTAAAAAGTCTCGCTTTTTCCCTTTTATTTATTTTTTTTCTTCCTCTCCCCCTCATTCTACACGCAGTTAATCCAACCCGTCTCAGAGTGGCCACCAATAGCACCGTCAACTGATTTGAAAAAGCCGGCCTGTCCGTCACTCTGCTGGAAAATCTATCCAGCGTGACCGTAAATGAAAATCGCGGCGCGGGCTTGGCGCCGCAGCTGTAGCCTACGGCTTAGTCCAGTGCCAGTGAGGGTGGGTGTCGAGCTTCCTAATTCTGTCTGACTTCTGGGAATTCTGGGTACGATCTCTCCCACCCCACCGCACACTTGATTCATTCAGTTTAGTTCTCGCCTTGGTTAGAGTATTTAAATTGTATTATTATTTTTTTTTTATCAGTTCTTATTGTTAAATCTTCTGCACTGAATTTAACTTTGAACAACTTTAATTTAAAGAACATTGTTCATTTTAAGATGCGTCTCAATTTCTGATTTTCTGTCATTCTCATCAGATTGAAATAAATTCATTCTTACCGACGAAAGCACCATGAATACAGTATTTATACAGTATTTCCCGCTTTTGCATATTTGTCACATACAAAATTTGTCACAAACAAAATACTTTTTTAAAAATGATTTCATTTATTAAGGTGGGAAAAAAGCTGTCTGACGCGATTTGAAAAAGTAATTGCCCCCGCCCCCGGCCCCCCCTTACTAAATCAGGAATGAACTGAGAGTAACCGCTTCTTTTTTTTTTTTTTTTTTTTTTTGGAACCCCAGGCCTGATTACTGCCAGACCTGTTGAATCAAGAAATCTCTTATATAGAATCTGTCTGATAAGGTGATGATCTTGAACAACACGTCATGCCGTGATCTAAAGAAATTCACCCATAAAATCCTGAAGGCCATCAGTCCGTGACCTCAAGCTCAGTCACTCTTGGGTAAAGAAGCAAGACGATGATCCGAAACACCCCAGCAAGTCTAAACAAATGAAGGTTTTTCCAGTGGCCTAGTCTAGTCTAAGTCCAGACTTGAATCTGATTGAGATTCTTAAACAGGTTGTTTATACTCAAAAAACCCCCAATGTGGCTGAATAGAACAATTACGCAAAGACGAGCGGGCCAAAATTCCCCCACATTGACGTGAAAGACTCATCTGCAGTCATTGCAAACGCTTGATTGCAGTTGTTGCCGCCAATGGTGTGGAACAACCAGCTATTAGTTTTAAAGGGCGAGTTATTAGCCAGTTATTTATTTATTTATTTATTTTACAATGGGGCATGCAGGACAGGACAATGTATTTATTTATTTTCATTAATAAATAAAACCATCATTTAAAAACTGCATTTTGTATTTACTCGAGTTATGTTTGTGTAATATATAAAAATGTGTTTAATAATCTCAAATATGCGTTTGATTTTAAATATGCAAAAAAAAAAAACACACACACAGGAAAGGGGCAAATACATTTTCACAGCACTGTATTAGTCATATAGGTGAATAAAATACTCATCAGAATATAGTATACAAAAAGAAAAGGAAGCAAAGCTGGATTTGTAAAAATGTTTTATTATTATTTCAAATGCGATAAGATGAATAAAGCACATGCGGCTGAAACAGGTAAAGGATGGCAAATTCTAATCTAATTCATTAATTCAGACATGATTTGTTTATTTATTTATTTGTTTGTTTGTTTGTTTGTTTTTACACAAACTGTAAGAGGAAGTAGCTGTAGCAACAAGGTTTTAATCCCCCCCCCCCCCCCCCCCCCCCCCGCTGCTCCCTGAGCACTGTGCCGCTCCATGCAACATTCATGATTGGTGTGTGTGTGTGTGTGTGTGTGTGTATATACACCAAAATAAAATAAAAACCCACTGCTGCAGATACACCACTCTGGCATTCCTACACACGTTTCTAGCTCTGCACGAGTCGATTACGTTTCCTGGGAGACGCTGGTGTGAATTGTTATGGGATCTGACACACCGCACCGTTCTGCTCTGGCAATAAGAAGAAGAAAAAAAAGAAAGGAATTGTTGCAGCTTTTTTTTTTTGTGGTGGTGTTGGTGTTATAGCTAAATTGTTTGTGTTTCATTCATACTTTTGCATCTTATTTCAGTTATTTTGGCCGCAGTGGAAACATCCTGGCGTTGAATCTTTTACTCTGTATGTAAGGCTTTGTAGGGTTTTTCTTTCTTTGGCAGATCCATGCACAACAGATGATGTAACCGTTACTACGCTCTGCCTTAGCGGTTAGCACTGTCGCCCTCCACCTCCAGGGTCCGGGTCCGGGTTCGGTTCCTACCTCGGGGTCTGTGTGCACGGACTGGGTTATCTCCAGGTACTCCGGTTTCCTCACACAGTCCGAAGACACGCAGGTTAGTCTGATTGGTGTCCCCGAAGTGCCCGTAGTGTGTGAAGGACAATCGGGTGCCGAGCCGCAAACATGAGATACATTTCCAAAAATAAGCAAATAGTGTACATGTTGTGTATGTACAGTATGTGTGTGTGTGTGTGTGTGTGTGTGTGTGTGTGTGTGTGTGTGTGTGTGTGTATACTGTAAAATATAACAAACTATAAAATTCTTCCCATTTTTTTTATTTTTTACATAGTTGCAACCTTCGCTTCATGGTAACACTTGAGATGATCGTAAGGACAGTAATGATGTGACTTCTAAATGAATAAAAGTAACAAAGGAACAAACAAAAAAAAAGAGGGGGGGGGGGGCTGTTGTCATGGCAACAGAAATCCCAAGGTGTAAAACTGTACAAGCTGCGAGTGTGAAATATTCTCATTCTGGAATATTTTCGTAAGCGTAAATAAATGATCACGTCGAATATCCGGGGAACTTTTATATGAAGGATCTGTTCCTGCACTAATGTACACGAGGCGATTCTAATTCCGTGATCGGTCCACTTACACACTCGTTCTGCTCGTACAGCTTCATCTGAATCATTACTTGAAAGTTTTTGAGAGCAGTACATTACAGGAAGTTCGGTCGATGGTTTATATGCACTGGATGCGTTTTCTTTCCCTCACACACACACACACACACACACACACACACACACACACACACACACACACACACTCGCTTGCTCAATAACAGCAAACCACTCTGTACTTTCATTCATTCATTTCTTACTCATTTAACTGAACTTCTTCTCTTCTTAATGTTTGGTTAAGTGAGTTCAGGGTCACTGCAGTCGTCTCTGCGTCCTTTATTCACCCTGAGGCCGATTCGGATCTCTCTCTCCCTCACACACACACACACACAAAAAAAAAAAAAAAATCATTCCAAATTGACGTCAATTGGATGTATTTTTTCTTTCCTCTGGTGTTTGATGAACAAACAGTATGTTCTACTTACTCAGCAGTTTCTTTGCGCGGCTGTTCACCGGCACCGCGCGGCTCTTTAGGACGGGTTTGAGAAACAGCTGGCACGGTGCTTATCAGCTCAGCTTGCTCACCGCTCCAGTGCTTTTCCTCTCGGCCTTCCTGGCAGGAGGCATAGTGCATTAACTCCGTGATTGATCTGCGCGCTCCTGGTTACCTGCTTAAAAACCCTCCCGTTCCACAAGAGCCACTTATAGGCCGTCTTTTAAAATCAGAAGTGACGTATAATTTTCTGCAGTCCTTAGGATAATCTACGTTTAGCCGCGTGTTCCTGCTGGTCTTCTCCGAGTCAATTAAGTTCCAACTCAGGCCTTTTTCTCTCTCTCTCTCTCTCTCTCTCTCTTTTCTCCGTGGTTGCTAACGAGACTCCTACATTCTACAGCTACAACTCTCGTGTGATTCTCTGGCTGGCGGCTGAGGGAGGCTGATTTCTGCTAAAACATCACTTTTCATACTTGGACTGAAGAATGTTTCAACTAGAGGTTTAACGATTTAGTTTTTTTTTTTTTTTTTTTAATTGAATTCTTTTTATAAATATCACCAGAACTCGGACATTTCTTGGAGAACGTCAGCGCGACGGATGTCTGTATGGGGTTTCCCCCAGCAATCAAATCTTACTTTCATACGTGCGGTCGAATCGAAAACCCGAATCCGATCCACATTAGGGTTCTAACCGGCCGTAGAACACCATAACGATCAATAATTGGCACATCGTTTACAATTCATGATAACCAGATGCACATCCCCCATCAGGGTAACTTGGATCATGTTCAGCCGCATTGTGACGAACTTTCACGGTGTCCTCGTCGGCTGCTGACCCGGCGGCCCGAGTCTGTCATGATGCTCCGAGCTGTGATTAGCCTCATTAGAGTCTGTGTAGGCTGGTGAAAGGCCAGTGACACACTGCCGGTGTTCATCTATCCTTTTCTTTTGTGACCAGGTGTGCGTGTTTAGATGTGTGTGTGTGTGTGTGTGTGTGTGTGTTTAGAGCACACTTTCAGGCCCCACTCAAATTATACAGATTTATTGTAGCACAAGCTGGAGCAGAAAAGCTCTCTTTTGTTCCTCTGCATCCACTTGTTGTTGTTGTTGTTGTTGTTGTTGTTTTTCTTGCTAGTCTTCAGCCTCCTCTCCCGCTTTCTGTCGTCTCTCCCGTGGCTCTGTGGCTGGAGGAAATCCAGGTGCTTTGTTGTACTTTGCACTGACGCTCTGATCAACTCTCTCTCTCTCCGGCTCGGTGGGAAATTCCCAGTTGTATAGTCCTTCCTGGCGTGTGTGTTGCTGCTGTATAACATCCACCACATGTCAAGCAGGGCAGCACTAACTGTCAGCGCACACACACACACACACGCACACACACACACACAGATGCAGCATCAACCCCACTCTGACAGTCCTGTCCTGTGATGTATGACGGGATAAAAATGATGCACATATTTAATGTATATATATATTTTTTTTTTTAAAAATGTCGGATTAATTATTTTTTTTGTGTCATTGTTCTTTCACTTTATTAGAATATTATCACCTTCATGGTTAAGTGTTCAATGCGCGTCCGGGTCCTTCCGAAGTGATTCTGACTAATCTTCATTGAAGAGCTGTTTGATGTTATTTATCCACAGTTGTTTACACTGCGAAAGGTCTTAAATGAGCAAAGGCTTGGACCAGAGATTGCTGGACAAAATGTGAATAGCAAAAATCTGATTCAGAACAATTCGTTTCTGCGTCTGAAATCCGATAAGTCTCTGATGCGTAGAGATGCCTCGGTCTATGCGTTCAGCTGGCCGTTAATCCGGTTAGCGTCTCAGCTCAAAATTCTTGCCGGACATCGCTGACCTTTTATGATACAGTGGAACCTCGGATTGCGAGTAACCTGGTTTACGAGTGTTCCGCAAACCGAGCGAGGATTTTTAATAAATTTTTAATCGGAATCCGAGCAAGTATTTACGAGTGCCGAGTATCATGTATCACGCATGCAACTCTTATTTTGACACCGAGCGTCACTCTCTCACCTCCCCCAACGGCTTCGCAAACACACAGAAACTCTGCTCGTCTCACACACACACACACGCACAGACGCTCTCTTGCCTTTTCACCCCCTCCCCGGCTTCACAAACACACAGAAACTCTGCTCTGTCGCGATTCTTTTCAAAAGTAAAGTGCTGGTTCAGAGAGATTTCTTTTTTCCCTGTTAAAACGGAAAGATAAATTTTTTTCCTGTTAAAACGGTGTTTCCGTGGTGTGTTTGTGTGTGTGTTTGTTGTGAAACTAAAAAAGCGAGGTGGGGAAAGGGAAGAGGAGTGTTACTGTGTAAAACGAGGCGAGGGAAGGGGCTAATTCCACAAACACACACGCGCGCACAGGGCCTGCGCGCACCAATGGAAACGCTTATCTGTCGGCATTTATTTGTACTTTTTTTTAAAGGTAAAGTGCAGATTAATTTTTTATTTTCACTTTATAGATTGTATTAATTATTTTTATGTATTTATTTTTTGGGGGCTGTGGAACGAATAATTTGAGTTTTCATTATTTCTTATGGGAAATGATGATTTGGTTTATGAGTGTTTTGGAACACAAGCCTGCTTCCGGAACGAATTATGCTCGTAATCCAAGGATCCACTGTACCTTGAAAGTCTGGATGAATCTGTGTCTCTGTCACTCACCCACATGCACACACCAGTTCAGCGTTTAGCCTTTATTCATCACATATACATTTCAAATGTATAACTGGGGCTCGGACCGCCAACGTTCCGATCAGTAACTCGCACTGAGCCACCACCGTCCCCTAACTTATTCACTTCTACTCAGCAGAAAGCCATTATTACAACTCCGGCCTCATCTTTTGATCTGCACATTTATGTCTTTACATTACTGATAACTTCCTGTCTCTTAACGCATTTGCCAAATCATAAACCTGACGGAGTTCCATAATCACAGTCCCGATATAAAAAGCTTCCTGTCCCATTTAGGGGAATTTCATGACGTCATGGTGTTAGATGCTCTTTATTGCTTTTATCCTTTCCGAAAGTTTACACTAAGCTGCTTCTTCAAACCGTGCGCTCGTGACTATAACTTCAATCCGGTTGCAGCCCGCGACACCGTTACAGGCCGGCTCCGACGGTGCTGCTTGGACCCTGCATGAGTCTGATGCAAATCAGCTTGAGCTGTGCTGATTACTGAGATCTGTTACATATGCAAATGGATGCTTTCCGTCCCCCGGGGAACGAGTGACTTTTGTCACATTTGTCACTCCTGGTGCTGAATATCTGGCCGACGTCCCGCTCGGGCTTTCTCTTCAGCGGCCGCGAGTTCCTCCTGTTTCGAGGGGGATGTGCCGCGGATCGTATAAAGGACGTGCGCAGGAGCGATACGTCGAATCCAGCGTAGTGTTTTACACGAGCTGTAAAGGCGAACGCTCTCGCTTTAATACGCCGTTGTGTGGTTTAGTGGAAGTCGAGCAGGCGCTGCTTCTGGATGCCCCCAGATGGCAGTTTTATTGACGTGGGAAATGTTGCCGTGCTATTTCGGTTAGCCTCGGCCTTTTCTTCGGTGACGTCTCGGCGCTCTGATCCGAGCGTGAATTCTCAGCACATGAAAGAACACAGCAGCTTCCATACACACAAACAAAAGCACACACGCACACTGCCTTTCTCTCTCTCTCTCTCTCTGTGTGTGTGGTTACTCAAGACTCCAGAGTTTTTATTATTGGTTTTCGTGAACCACAACTCTGAGAGAGATCCTTTTAGAGAGATTGCACGTTAGGCTGCAAGCCGCTTCCTGCTCCACAGTCTCCGCCGGTTAGTCATCCTGGATTCGGGTTTCGTGGTTATTTTTATACACCTCTATATATTCCTATAGAATGTGTGCCATGTGGATGATGTAACGCCGGCGATGAGGTAACGCTACCCGCCGGGTGGCGCATGAAGAAAAAGGTCGCGTCCTGACGAAACGGGGCAGGATCTCATCCGGGTTCTGATGAAACCAAAATAATGTCTATGAACATCGGGAAGATCCGATCAGAAAACTGGAGAAAACACCGTTTCCGTAAAGGATGAATCTTTCAGCTGATTGTCTGCGAGTCGATACGGAAAAACAACAAAAAGTTTTCCGGCTAAAGATGTCATGGCGGCTGCACACGCACGTCTTTAAGGACGCATGTGCTGAGGACGATCCGCCCGGGACTGTAGCTGCTTTGTGGCAGCGGAAACAAGCTAATGGCTCATAAGTGGTAATGACCAAAGGGGGAGAAAATAGGGTGTTGTAGTATTAGTAGTAGTAGTAATAATAATAATAATAATAATAATAAAGGCATGGAGGGAATCCATGGCCTCAATAGCGTACACATGCACCAAATCCATTTAGCTAAAGCAGATTTAATGAAATGAAAAGAAACCGCCGTCATATGTTACGCTCTTATTGTTGGCGCTCTTTGCAAACGTCTCTAACGCACCCACCACATGGCTGCCGATAACCCCGGTATCACATGACACACTCAGAACTTTCCAAAATTTGTGTCGATGCTTGGCTGGTTAATTAATTAATTAAGCAATCGGTTAACTTTTTCACACCTCACTCTTGCTCCTCCAAACATGCTGCTTTAGTGTCTATGGAAATGTGCTGCTTCTGAGCCACGCCCTTTCATAGAACAAGTCGGGGGAGGGGATTGCTTATTACAGGTCACAAGAGGGAGGGAAACTAACATCGATTTCTTTACACTTGGGTCAGTGCAAACATAAAAAGGGGGGACCAAAAGCAGGGAATTTTATTGAGGTATTTATTTATTTTTTCCAAGAGACGCACACTGGAGATCCATCCATTGAGTCAAAATTAGATTTTGCATAAAAGGTGCCCTTTAAATGGTTCAGACGTCTTAGTTTGTGCATGAAGGCAGCATTGCCATCCCGGGCTTGATGACTTGCTGTTAGTACGGCCATCATCCGGAGACCCTCCCCATTAATATCTATCTTTAATGTATGCGTCTATTTAAATGCCAACACCTACAGTACAGTATTTTGTAATAGCTTTAAGAGGCAGAAAGCATGCTACACATGTGCATGCTACTTTATATGCTGCGTTTCCGCGGGTGAGGTCTGGTTGTTTGGAACTAATTATTACTAGGCATATTAATTAGCTTGAGTGGATGCTGGAGAACATTCCCAGGATGCAGTGGAAGCGGGGACAGATTTGCGGCGCAGCATAAAACCATCTGTTGACACGCGGCCACCTCACACTGTGATTCTTCAGGGGGTGAAAATTGGGGATGAAGAAAAAAAAAAAGGGCATGCATGAGGATTAACAAGCGCCAAATTGTGATCCCTACATTTCTTGGTCATGGAGACTCCAAAACTGGTGCCGTTCTGTGAGCAGAGGTCAGAACATGGCAAAAAAACGCCCCAGTGATCCGGCGCCAGGGTCGCGTTCGGCCGAGTGCAGGGCGGCCTGTGTAGTCCGGTCCAATAGCCAATAGGAAAGCTACTGTAGATGAAATTGCTGTCACATTTGATATGATGGTCAGGTGTCCACATACTTTTGACACAATGTCAAAACTACAATATGCTCCTGAATTTTTTTTTTTTTTTTTTTTTTTTCCTTGGTTTGTTTTAGGGCTGCAGCCATCGAATATTATAGTAATCGAGTATTCTACCAAAAATTAAATCAAGTAATCGGATAAAATGCACTTTTGCTAAATTAACCAGCAATGTAAAATATATAAGAACTGGTTTTCTTTTTAGAAAAATCAACTTGTATTTTTTTTAAATACATACAGCATTTTATCAAAAATAAACATCGTCATTAGAGCTTCAAGTTGACTGAGATGAATTAAGTGCATTACAGTGCCATACATTCTTATTTTAAAGCCTTTTCTCAGGTGCAAAAACAAAAAAAAAAAGGTATTTTAAATGATTTTGAGTATAAAAATTTTTTTTTGCACACTTTGAAATAGATTTTAAGAATTTTTTATTGCTCCCTTCCATTTTGCAACTGTTTCCTTCCGCGTTGTGCGTGACGTAAGCGCTTCTTCTTCGGCGGTGTTCACTGGCGGCTTGCATCCGGAAGCGCCCTGAGTCACTCCAAACACATAATTGCGCGAAAACATAACGCAAGCTTTTAAAATGAACTAAAAGAAGCTTTGAGGCAGAAGATTTTACCTCGATCATTTTTTGTAATCAAAGAATCGTTTCAGCCCTTGTTTGTTTGTTTGTTTGTTTGTTTGTTTGTTTTTGTCAGAAATGGTGGAAACGTTCCGATTCCTGTTTTTTTTTTTTTTTGGTTCTGGATGTTTTCGCGTCATTTATCTTGTTATTTTAAACCCGGAAAGTTGCGTGCAGAGAGGGGGAAGAAAATCAATAACGCAATCAATGACTTGAATAATTAACTCGCTGCTCGGTAACTAATCTTGTAATTATCTGGTAATCATTTAAACAGGAGCGTATATTCGGGCTTTGTGTGTAAATCCCGTCTGCGTGCACGCGGCGCGCGCTGCCGCTTATTCAGCCGGTTTATCGAGCTTCAATTAGCCTCTTCAGCCGTGAACTCATTATAAGGAATCGAACAAGTGTGTTATGAAGCTCAGACTAGACTCTCAGCAGGGTTTTTTTTGTTTTTTTTCCTTTTTCCTTTTATTCTTATTTATTTTCAGGTTGCATCACTTTATTTCAAAGTTTCCTCTGGATTTTTTTGGGCACGGTTTATCAGCTTTCCCTCCAAATAAATGTTTGTTTCTTTGGTCTCAGACACAAGCGACTTCTGCTGGAAGTGGTTGGTCAGCTGTAGCTGTACTTCAGAGACGTGTGTGTGTGTGTGTGTGTGTGTGTGTGTGTGTGTGTGTGTGTGTGTGTGTGTGTGTGTGTGTGTGGGAGAATAAGTGAAGTGAAGTCCAGCTTTCTTATCTACAGAAAGCCAGGCAGAGTGTGTGCTGTTCTGCAGGAGGGTGTATAGGACAGCAGCGCGTGGTGTTAAAGGCATGTTGCTAAACTCGCGCGTGCGTGTGTGAAAGAAAGAGTATGTAGGTTTCCTTTGTTAATGTTGTGTGTGTGTATATATATATATATATATATATATAATGCTATGCAATAATATATCATTTGCATACAGAATGGCGGTGAGGAGGTGTTCCTGCAGAGCGGGATGAGCTCCTGAACCAGGCTGTGTCTTCTGTTCTTTGCAACAAAGTGCAGTATTAATATGAGCTTAAAGCGTTTCAGAGCTGAGGATCCAGCGAAACGATGTAGCACAGCACTGATAACGGCAGCAAAACGCGGCGGATCGGATATCAGATAGCAAAAACATTTCTGATACCCGAGTCTGTAACAAAAGGCGTAGAAAAAAAAATTCAACCTGAAAATGTTCACCAAAGATGTACTTTTTTTTTTTTTTTTTTTTTTACGCAGATTTTTTTCTTTTCTTTTCTTTTCTTTTTGATAGGATTAATGTTATTCGATTTATATTCAACATTTATTTGATTTGCAGTGTAAGTGATTGTGATGTTACTACAGTTAAAAAAGAAGCAGCTTGGACCAAGTCAAGTCAAACCGGGACTTTGGATTGTGTACACATTTCTGAGAGTGAAAACTCGTTTCATTTCTCTATATAATCCCGTGCTACCCTGGTCTACACTCATCCCAGTGTTTCACTAGCGCTTGGACACCAAGGTGGAACGTTTTTCTCAGTTTTCTCAGTCAACTCAGTGATTCAGGTCTGAAACGCCGGCCTCCCAGGAACTCCTTTAATGATCCGAACGTGTGGAAATGTCTTGGAGCGAGGTCAGGACTGTACGGGGGATGCGGCGATGACTCCCAGCCGACTTTCCGTAAGGTGCGAGTGGTGTTGGTGAATGATTGCGTGTACAGTTCACACAGACGGAATCGCCTCTTGCGCAAGTTCTTGACAAGTTATCCGTCGAATTTTCAAGGCTCAGGTGTTCCACTCGAGAACGTTCAAGAGGACGACTGCATCCGGCCTTCTTTAAAACGCCATCGTTTATCGCGAGTACTGTTATTAAAGTCTTAAGGAATGTTATCGCAAGTCCCGGTTTGACTTGAACGGCCCTCATAGTTTTTTTTTTTTTTTTTTTTTTTTTTTCCCCTTACTTCTTTTTTTGGTGACAAAGCACTTGCTGGGAGTCTGCAGTAAACAGAACATCACAGATTTGGAGAACCTCAACATTCTAATAAAATCTGCTGTGGTTAAAACAATCTGCATTTTTTTATTTAATTACAGAAATGTTTCTTAAACATTCTTTTACAAGTATTTATGCATTTTATTGCAGCAGAATAACCAAAACATTACGTGTGAGTAAATGTTCAATTACAATGTTTTTATTTTTTATTTTATTTATTTATTATTTTTTTTAATGGCGCATGCCGCCCGCATGGCGCGCTCACATCCACCCGTACACACTGCCGTTTCTCAGACGACCCGCGTGTCTCCCCACGCGGGTCATTCGGCTGTCAGTTCAGCCACTCGGCATTTCAGGACCGAGCTGCTGCAGCTCGCTCTTGGCAGCCGCTGCCTCTGCACGCCATTCGATCTCTGTACCTGATCCAAAGTTCTGCTGCATAACTTGTTTTCAACCTTCTTGCGTTCTCCCACACCGCCCCACTGCTCCTCTCCCTCCACTCACTTCCTGTAGCACCTGCAGTTACATCAGCTTTATAACGCTGATCCTTGCCTACAAAGCCAAAAATGGATCACCACCCACTTACCTTCGAGCACTTATCACACCCCGCACTGCACCACGCTCCATCTGATCCTCTAGCGCTGCTCGACTGCTCTCAGCATCTCTCAGCATCTCTCCGTGCAAGGAAGGCCAGAGTCTAATCTGGTGTCTCGGTGATGGAATGAACTTCCTGTAGAAGTCCACACTACCAAGTCTTTTTATGTGGTGCCTGAACAACATCTTTTGTCAAGTGCTAGAATTAGAATACATGAATTCAGTGTGTGTTCTAGACACATCTGATGGTATTCTTAGTGAGTATCGGTATGCATTTACTGGTGGAGACGTCAGATGTCTCCTTTTTGTTTTTGTTTTTCTTGCTTTCTTGTTTTCTTCTTTGGTTCTTCGTGGCGTTGACATCGTGGAATGGACACTCCCCAACCCGGAGATATGGCCGTCGTTTCTATGACCGTTATTTAAGCGCTCAGGTTGCCAGATGGACGCCTAATTGCCGTTCACACACTACGGGCAATTCGGGAACGCCATTTAGCCGCCTAACCTGCATGACTTTGGACTGTGGGAGGAAACCGGAGTACCCGGAGGAAACCCACCAAGCACGGGGAGCACATGCAAGCGGTGGTGAGAGTCCATGGAGACAGACCGGAGGTTGCTAGGAGATGATTTTAGCACGGTGGTTTAGTGGTTGGCACTGTCGCCTTGCACCTCCAGGTTCCGCGGTCTGTGTGCATGCACTCTAAAAAATGCTGGGTTAAAAACAACCCAAACTGGGTTGTTTTTAACCCAGCTGCAGGATAAATATTGGACCAACTACATGCTGGGTTAATTTAACCCAGCAAAATGGGTTACTTATTTAACCCAGCAAGATGGGTAAAATATTCAATCCAAATTCTAGGTCATATTTAACTATAATGCTGAGTTAATTCTACCTCACAAATAGGTTATTATTATTTTTATGTTTTACATGTCTAATGGGTAAAACAGTTTAAACAGTTTCATTACTTTGATATACTGGTCTATTACAAAAGAAAACACTAAGTTTTGCAAACCATACATATATGCAATAAACAACACCCGATTAATTGTACAAAACATAGAAAAATATTTATTTTTCAAAAGCACAAGATCAGATAATACAAAGCACGTTCAACAGCGACATCATTACGATACTATTACTGAGAAGCACTAATGCCTGAGAGCAGTGCTGGTCATTATCTCCCAACATCAGGATGTAGGTGTACGGCCTCGACTGACAGATATTCCATGGTGTTGGTTCCAACCTTAGAAAGAAAGAAAGTAAAAGTTTATAGAAAAATTCGAGAGGGTTGGCTAGTATGCATATTTGTAAGATGATTAGTGTTTTGTAACACCTCAGCTATTTTATATGTGTTTGCTAACGCTAGCAACCTAGCTAAATGCTAGCGTCATGCTGGCGCTACAGTTAACTACTTTCATTCATCACTTCACCACCTTCATACACCCTGCAAGCATTCTACAAAGAAAGCTAAAAAGCTCAGACATTTTTGCAGTCTCTTTCATACACAGGTGGGGTTCTTTGGTTTGGCTAGTTAGCAGCCATTGTCAGATAAACTAGCATGCTATAGCACAGACCAGGCTGAAAGTTTGAGTGTAACACGGTAACAGTAATAAATGTTACATACAGTGAACAAATTCAGTCATAGGTGAGTGAAAGTGTGTATACAGACCTTATATTGAACGTTTAGATTTCCTCTTAAATGCTCGAGGAGGAAGAAAAAAGACACGAAGCTGACACAGCCACTGAATACACCGGTGAACTTCGGGGGAGGGGCGGTCTTGTCTGTGATATTAGATGTCGCTAGCTAACCCAACTCCAACCCAGCAAGCTGGGTTAAACAAAAAGTACCCAACTCCCTGTAAATAACCCAGAAAAATTACCCAACAGAGGCAACCCAGCGTTTGGGTAGTACAAACAACCCAGCATTTTTTAGTGTGTGGAGTTTGTACGTTCTTGGTGGATTTCCTCCGGGTACTCCGGTTTCCTCCCACAGTCCAAAGACGTGCAGGTCAGGCGGCTAATTGGCGTTCCCGAATTGCCCATAGTGTGTGAATGACAATCGGGTGTTGGGCTGGCAGACCGACTCCTTAAGTAACTGCCATAGAAATGGCGGATATACCTCCAGGATGGGGAGTGTTCGTTACCCAATGTACCACATGGCATGTGGATAAACCAAAATACCAACAAAAAAAAACCCCCCAAAAAAATTCAATTAGCAATCTTGGTAACTCTATCATTTTAAAAGGGAAACAGAGATTATAAGATCTGTTACAGGATTTTGATGAAGTAATGAATTACTTCTTGAACAGCTCTCCACCCTTTCTGAATGACTTTCCTTCGTCTCCCATTTTGAGTCCAGTCCCTGTCCGTGAGCAGTTTGTAACTTAAGGCTGCTCATCTAACTTCAGTCCTGAAACAGGTGCAGATGATGAGAGATGATCAGGAGGTGATTAGTTCACTGTTGATGCTGAACGCTGAGTGGTTGGAACAGACGAGAGGGGAAATGAGGTCGCTGCTGAGGCTGGTTCAGAAACAACCAGTTTTTTTTTTTTTCTTCTTTCATTAATTGTATCCACTTCGTACCGTCTGCACAGCGCTGTAGGTGTGAGACGTCCGTGCACAGCTGTCCTCCTCTCGCTCTCCCAGGCTGGTATTATGAAGGTTTCACGGTTTGGTTAGGAGTGTGGCTCCACTGCGGTGCGGTGAGGTTTCTGTGACTTGCTGTATATTAACATGCATGCTTAACATGTAACCTAGAGGAGTTAACCTGAAATTTCTGACTCGGGAAGAAAAAGCTAAAGAAAACGGCCCCCTCAACCTGCAAATCCAGACTCATGATGTCCGGTCTGGTCCGGTCCCCTCCCCTTCAACCTCCGAGTTCAAGAAAGTGAAAATCAACAATCCAAAAAAAAAAAAAAGTTTCACTTTTATTCCATGGTATATTGTTATTGTTCAATGTAATATAAAAGTAATATAAGCGTGCAATGTTTCCTCTCCTATGGTGTTTCTTTTTCCTCTTTCGCTCTGTAGGGAAATCAAGATGGATGACGGCGCTACCGCCAGACACTTAATATACGCTGCGCAAATGGGGTTTGTTCGCATTCGGTTTCTGCCACTTCATACGCGCTAACACGTTTAAACAAATGAACCCGATGAAATGACTTCGGCTTTGCGCGTCTGTAGCTCTTTGCTTTTATTTCCATCTTTTTCCCTTTTTAATGTCATCAGTGTTTTACCGCGCGCCGAGCCGAATTCCCCTGGCTGTTTCCCGTCCGTTGTTTACTCCCGCATAGGACGCAGTGATGTTTAAGAAAGCTTAAACGCTCTACGCTTTATAATCACGTTTACTCGCTCCATCACCTCCCACGAACATGCGCGCGCGCACACACACACACACGCACTCACAGGAGCACATGCACACCGGTCACCAGGGATGCTAAGCTGTTTCTTTTTCCCCCCTGAGTTAAGTGCACTAAGGGGTGTGGGGTGGGGGTTGAGGGGTGGGGTTGAGGGGTGGGGGTGGAAGCAGTATAAGGCCATCGGCGGTTGTAATTAATCACGGTCGATGTTTATTGGAAGGGAGTGGTACACTGCTACAGCACCCAGCTGACAAGCTTCATTAACAGTGAAAAAAGGCAGCACTAATGAGGGGCTTACCCACACACACACACACACACACACTTAAATAAGTGTTTCCAGCAAGCAAATATACTAATGGTCTGTATGCATGTCTACAGAAATGCTTTTATAGTGACTGGGAGGCAGAAATGGCAAACAGTTATCATTTTAAATCCTGATTTAATACAAGCGTTGTGTGTATTACCAGGTAACCCGATCGCTCGTGCATATAACGGGTTTGTTCGTGCCAGGGTTTTAATCCCCGAAATGTTGGGTTGCTTCCCAACGCACGAGCTCATCCAGAGCCTTGTTGGCTGTGCACATCTGGAAGGCACCTCCTAGTCAAAAGGTCATTAAAATGTGAGTACTGAGCCGAATAATGAGCTTACACTGGAGATGCATAGGATTACCATGTAATCAGCATAGGTTACGCCCCTAAACAGCAAAAAAGGGCAGGTGCGTGTTGTGCCGTGTGCAAATTGGGCGCAAGAATCAGTAGAGATGTCACCGAAAAAAGTGGAGACATTGGAGTACATGCACAGGTCCCGACTTAAGAACAAGTCCCGTTCCGTGAGCACGTTCGTAAGTCCGATTTGTTCTTAAGTCTGACAAACTGAGTCCTATGGGCCTTTGACATTAATATGCAATGTAAAGCATACCGAGCCACTTGACTAAATGTGTTCCCTTTCCGCACAGTGCCATCATGTGTCGCAGTGAAATGTAAGTGTCGTCTCTGCGCCTTTAAATCGTGAGAGGAATCCCGGACGCCATTTAGTCTCGGAGCTGTTTTCTACTGTATTGGACTGTGAACTCTGTTTGTTGAGGATTTTTCCAAAATTATTATTATATACTGGACATTTAATGCATTCACCACTTCACAATGAAAATATTGGTATCTGGTGCACTGCAGTGTCTATTTTTTGTACAATACACTTAAGCTACTTCCGTGATTGTTTGAACAAGAAGTAGAGCCGTGGTCCGTTTGTTTCTGCGGAAATGCATAACTCGTATGTTTGTAAGTCGGGGACTACCTGTGTTTTTTGAAAACGTGTGATCTACCAACTTATAAGCAGCGGTGTTACGCCTAAATAAAAGATAAACGCAACAGTGACAAAAGGTCTGTGATGCCGTGAATCTCATGTTAGCCGACGGATGCACAGGTAGTAAAGAAATAACAATAAAGTGGATTGATGGCACGCGGAGTGAGGGCGTAACCTCTAAAATCACGCTCTCTGCGTCAGCCCTGGATGGCCAAAGCATCTAAGAGCAATCTGTAAAGCGTTCAGAAGCAGAACGTAAAAGTATCCGGCGGATTTTAGAGTCTTAAATGGGATCAATTGACGATGAGCGTCTCTTTAGTCCACAAATCAAATCGTTCAATCATTATAATTTCTCTAAAAATATATATGTAGTAGTCTCAATTCCAGTATATGATGCAATTGTTTTTACGGTTCCTCTTTTGAAAACTCTTTTCATGCATCAAACATTTTGCAGAGGTTTTTTTTTTTTTTTTTTTTCCATTTTCTTTTTTCAGTACTATTGAAAGTGCACTTGTAAAATTATTCTCTTACTTAAGAGTAAAAATATGAAAATGTTCGTGAATCCCATAAAAACAAACCAGAGGAAAAAAAATATGGATAGGATCAAAAATAAGAGAATGTCACTTCACTCAATTTATTTTTTTTAATACCACTTGCAGCTACAGGGTTATGGTAGACCTGGACTCTATTCTAGGGGACTCGGTGTTTGGTATGGGCCATCGCAGGGCACATAAGCACTTTCACTCTCGCACTACATGCAGTTTGGTGATTCCATTCAGCATAATCTGCATGTCGTTGGAGTTTTGAAGAGTACCTAGAAGAAACCCACTTGACAAAGAGTACCCATGTTTAAGTTGAGAAGAGCAAGTTATCATTTACTAAATATAAAGAAGCATCACTGTGGCCTCGCACCTGCAGGTCATAGGTTCTATTCCCGTTTCTATTCCGGGGTTTTTGTTTGTGTGGAGTTTACATGTTTTCCTCGTGCTTCGTGGGTTCGACATGAAGGGTATTCTAATCGGTATTACTTAATTGCGCAAGTGTCCTGTTGTCCGGCACGTGCACCTCGTCTGGTCCCTGGGATTGGCTCCATAGAGAGAATGAATGAATAAGAGTGAGGGAAAAAAATAATAGTTATAGTTTGTCTCTGCTGTTGTAGAGCGTTTTCTGTTATCAGCTGCAAGCATAGCCGTTAATCTATCTGTGCATCAGGATACACGCAATCCAAATGTTCTTTCAAGCACTGATGCATCTGTGTTGATGGTGAACTTGTAGTGAAATATCAGGGCAGGGTTAAAGGACCTGCGGTTGGCGTTATCTGATGAACCCATTGTGTTTGCCTGCATGGTGAGAACGACTCGGACGCTCCCTGCAGGCTTTGGCTCGTCTTTTGGTCTATTTTTCCATCTATCCGTTTGTCCCTATGCCTCTCCTACGATCTATTATGTCACCCGCGATTCCGTTGATCCAGAAGGCTTCCCCAAGCCAACCACACACATACTTGTATCTTCACCACAATGGTTTAGTGTTTCACTGGACTGCTGTTAGTTCTCCCCCCTGCTGCCTTTTAGCATCTCGCAGCGAAGCGTACCATTTGGCTGTCGCTTACCGCTCGCTCTCAGTTACAGGAAATAAGTTGTTAGGATTTGCATGTGTTCGTGTGTGTGTGTAGATTATAGTAGTTATAGATGAGAGTGGTGGGTTGACGAGAGGAAGGACCCATGCAGCCCTTGCACTGTTACTTCCTCCTCTGCGGCGAGCAGAAGTTTCCCAGACGGATGCTGAGGTTTTCGAGTTGCCATACACATGTACGTCCGCTCGGCTTGTAACAACACCGAGAATGTGTGTGTTGGATTTCCCTGACGCAGCGTGTTTAGACTACAGTCACTGAACTGTGTTTTTTTTTTTTTTCCCTTTTTTTTTCCCTCCCTCCCTCTCTCTCAGCGTCCATATTCGCTCTGAAATTGAACGTTTACAGCCACCAGTGAAAAGGCCAAGACGATTTATGATTCAAGCCAAGACCAGGTTTTATGGGAGTTACGGGATGGCAGAAAAGACACGGGTGACTGTAGGGTGAGCAGTTTTGACGTTCAGGAACGGGTTTCAGGTGGTAAAGTGGAATTCATCTGAAATGTCAGATCGCCGGAGGCCTGAGCACATCTGCAGCAGACGTTCTTGGAGACACGCTGTCTACACAAGCCCTTCTCCTGAGTCTCTAACTGGAATTTACAGTGGCTGAGAAGTGCGGAGCAATATAACAAAACTGAAAACAAAACGGTAACAAGTTTAAAAACAAAATAACAAAAAATAGCAATAAGAAAACGGTAAACAAATTGAAAAATCCGAAAACAAAATTAATTTGAAAAAAAAAAAACAGAACCGAAACAAAATAATAGCGATTCTGAAAATGAAATAATAGCAGATCTGAAAAAACAAAATAACGGTAACAAATTTGAAAACAAAATAACAATAAAGGATCTGAAAACAAAATAACAATAATGGATCTGAAAACAAAATCACAGTAACAAAAACAAATTGAAAAATCCGAAAACAAAATTAATTTGAAAAAACAAAACAACTGAAAACAAAATAACAATAGCGATTCTGCAAACGAAATAACGGTAACAAATTTGAAAACAAAGTAACGGTAACCAATTCTAAAAACAAAATAACAGTAATGGATCTGAAAACAAAATGACAGTAACAAATTCGAAAAAAAAAAACTAAATGACAGTAACAAAAACAAATAGAAAAATCTGAAAACAAAAATTCAAAAACAAAATAACAAAATGGAAAACATTGGTTTTATTTTTTTTTGCAATTCTCAGCCACCATATGAATTGCTACCTCGTTTCTTTCTTTCAAGAGAACGTTGAAAAACTTTTCTTTTTTTTTTTTCACACCGGATGCCCTTCCTGACATGACCCTCCCATTTTACCCGGGCTTGGGATCGCTGGCTGGAGTTTGGGCTTTGGTGACCTTTGATTTTTATGGAAAGAATCTTCCAAGTTTGATTCTCAGTATTATATTATCTTTATAAGTTCATGCCACATTTGTCACACATTGTTGATACTCTCCAGTCGTCTTCCTGTCGACTGAAGGATTCATGAGCATGTTTTCTGTAAGAGTTTATTTCTCGCAGACTTGCAGCACAATTGCATGTCGAGTCGTTTCCTAGCAGGGAGATGTCTAAATGATGATTGCCTCATACAATACAGTTGTGCATGAAGAAAGATTAAATTCATAAACAATGATATTCCTCCTCTCCATGTAAGCTACCATACGAACCCCTTACCCCCTACCCTTCCCCCCCCATTCATCACCGCAGCCTACACTCTCTCTCTGCTCTTCCCAGATTCCTCAGCATCGGCTTACATACCGTGTACACCGTATCCAGTTACCGTGTTACGCCGTACATCTGCCTGTAAACAGTAGCGCATCCGTTCTGCATGAAGAGCTTCATAAATTGTGAATCTCCCGCTTGCCATAGCGCCGCAGGCTGGCGAGCAGTGGGCTGAGGCCGGGTCAGGACTACAACACTGGCCTCCATTGTTCACGCTCGGCACCAGCTGAGAGGAGCAGCAGCGAGCAACCACGAGGACTGTAACTCACTGTGGAAATATTTAGCCCTGCTCATGCTCTTTCCACCCTCCTCGTTCGCCAGAAAAGGCCAAGACACACGGTAATGGGGGGTGGGGTGGTGTCTCTTCGAGCTTTTTGGACGCAAGCAGCGTGAGCGCACGCGGCTCCCTTTCTGGCCTTTGATAGTCAGCGCTGAGGGTTTGGCTCGCAGCTTGGAGAATACCTCAGACTATTACGTTTTCCCTCTGGCTCGATCGGGCCTCCTTTTCCATCTCCGTCCTATATCGAGTGCACGGTCGCGCAGCAGGTGGCAGTTAGCATATTAGACCTTTACCTCGCTAGCGGAACACCCATCCTTGAAGCGGCAGGAAGCAGAGAGGCGTACAGAGCGCAGGCTCTTCTGTGGGATCGCAATGCTCACGCGCCAAGATCCTCTCCGCGGCTCGATTCCAAGAACGAGGCGGGAATTTAGCCTGAGAGACTTTTTTTTTTTTTTTTTTTATATTACTTTATAAATGTGTTAATGCATTTCAGAGAATATCATCTTTGCATTTTTCACACGAGTCGAGCATGGGATTAGCAAATACACAGTATTTTCTTCTCCGGCATCCAAGCTAGCGGCAAAGGTCACGTGTTGGATTTCTTATTAAAGTCTTCGAGGTTGCCAAAATGTGTCTGATATTTTCCCAGCTGAACTACAGTTCAGACCACGCGTTCTGGCACGCCTGAAATCCCTTCTCTCCCTCGCTAACGGGCCATTTTAGAGGCTGTAGTTTTTAAACGCACAGCCTCCGAACGCCCCTTTTGCGGAAGTGCATTTTCTCAGACAATCAGAAAACACAGATTTCTGAAAGTGCTGGGGGGAAGAAAAGTTACCCCTATTAACCCAGTCCACTTTAAGGCGATTTTAATTAATTACCTATTTATTTATTTATTTATTTTATTTTTCATTTTATCTGTCCGATTTGTCAGTCTATTGGGGGACTTTTCAAATTCGGTCTGGATTATTATTTAAAAAAAACAACAACAAAAAAACAATCGAGAACCTAATTTTCTTCTTTTCAGTCATTTGCATGATGCAACTTTCTGTAACTTGATGTGTCGTATTGCCGATATCTGAATTTGATACGGGTTGCACATGTTTGAGTAACAGGGTTTAAGAGATTACTCGTCGCCATCCTGAGTTAGCCAATAAAGCTAAATGTTTTGCACACGTGTTTGAACGGGAATCCTAGCAGTTTAGATAAAGTAAAGCTTTCATTTATATGCAGCTCTCATGGTTGCAAAGCTCTACTGTATGTATGACT